>JADRCC010578043.1:0-26265 GCA_019843855.1 Hylomyscus alleni
TTTTTTTTTTCTATCAGCTTCCCTTAGGCTTAAAGCCTACATTTGTGGACAATAGAGGACTTACCTATTTTCCCATCTCCACCACACATCAGACATTTTAAGAGTGATTTATGAGCCCATGGACATATCCTTTTATGGTTTTATGCAATCTCATTAGGGCCTGTATTCACATGAAACTATGATTAGTGAGTAGAGTTTTTATCTCTCTTTTCCTTTTATACAGTTGAATAGATAGAGTACTAACCTTTCAATACAAGAGTGTAGAAAACACTATTCTTTTCTAAATCTGATCAAGATAAATAGGAAAAATAGTTACAAAATTACCATTTTTAGGAAAAATTTACTATTACACTTATATCATATCCCATTAACAATAAATTTATCTTGTTTATAAGAATCTCTCTCTCTCTCTCTCTCTCTCTCTCTCTCTCTCTTTCTTTCTCTTTCTCTCTCCCCCCACCCCAGTGTGTGTGTATGTGTGTTGTGTGTGTGTGTGTGTGTGTGTGTGTGTGTGTGTGTATCTGGATTTTCAAAATAAACTCTGCTATAATTATAGTTCTCCAGAGTTAAGAGCCCCCAGATTAAAATTTCATGTTACCATCTACAAGCCTGAAGCTTCATGGAGGCTATTGAAGCATTTAAGTCTGTTCATTTTTTTAAATTATTTTTAATCCAAATACTATGTAGAGAATACAAAGATTACACAAAATAACATATATAAACCTAGCAAATGGAACAAAAATGAAGTAAAATAGGGCTGGTTTGATCTAAACGTACAGTAAATAGAAAACATTATAAACTGCCAGGGACCTATAAATGTACATCCAGGGAATTTCTACTGAAATCAGAAATCACTGGGTAAGAAGGGTCCTTGTGTCTTCTCAAGACTGAAAAGTAGTCTTAGAGAGTGAAAGTTAGACAAACAGCCTGAGGGAAGATGTGATAGGAACCTTTTGATAGTATCAGAGAAGGAAGAAGAATGTGTGGAAATTCAAAAAGCTGTGAATGAGGGATGGCCAGAAATGACTCTTAAGCTGTCAGCTATGTGTGATGGTTTCACTGAAGGTAGGCAAGTATAAGAAAAGACTCATTGAGAACATTATTCTATTAATTCCTATAGCCTGAACTAAACAGGAAGCATTTGGACATTCTCCTAGCCAAACTTAACCATAATAAGGCATTTTGGTGTTTAAGTCCAGCTCAGTGATAGAATGCCTATCTAATATGAGGAGCTAAAATCAAGCAAACATAAAAGCCAACAGAAATCAAGAGAAAATTAAAAAGAAACATTTGTTTTTAACTTGTACCCTTTAGCACCTAAGAGTTCTAGATGTAACTGTGTCCTAATCAAGAGCAAATCAGAACAAAACAAATGAGCATGACATAGTTTAGAATATCATTTGTCCTGAATGTGCAGATAAGCATATGCAAATAAACAATCCTTGGCTTTTGATTGCATCAATCTCACAGACAGTATGGTCTAAGCTCTTATATTTTGATTTATTTATTTACCTGAAAGAAAATGATACTGCCACTCTACCAGCAAGTCTGCTGACCTTAGACAATGAACACAGCTTCTCTCTTTTAGAGTCCTGAGTGCAGTTTCATATTTATATCTCAGCATAACATAGCCCCTACTGTTATATGTTATAGGTTTATAGGAATATTTTCAAGTATCCTATCTATAAGCATAACTTTGGAATCTATAAATATATATATATATATATATATATATATATATATGCATTTATATACATATATGTGTGTGTGTGTGTGTGTGAAATACATATATTCAGTCTATTTAATTTCATATCATATATTGCCACGGGCCAGGCCCAGCAGGGTCTTCTTTCTTGTTGGATCTTCTTGGGGCAGCAGAGGGGGAAGAGCATCAGAGATCAGAGGAGGGTAAGACTTTTGTCTTACCAGATATTTAGCGTTGCAGTATAATAATTAAAATTTACTTAGCTAGGTCTAATTCACTTTGCTACTGTAGTGGACAGGTCTTTTGTGTTCCTCTGAGGCTGGCAACTACAGTCTCTTGCATTTAACACCTCATCCTAGAAAAGCATGGGATTAAGTAAAGTAGCTTTTGTTCTGTCTCAGCAGGAACTGCTTGGCTCTAACTTTCAGCCTGCTAGTCAACTTTGTAGGGAAAAAAAAGGGACACTCTGAAAAGTGATTTTAGCATTTATTTCTAAGTTGTAAAATGTTTCCTATGAAAGCTCTATAAAAAAATTGGGGGGGGGACAGGGAGTGAATAAAAAAGAAGGATAAGTAAAAATGTGCACTTTTCTGTTTGTCCTCAGCACTTATACATCTTTCAGAACGCATGCTCACATGGTAAAATGTTCATCACAAGCTTGCACTTAAGTTTAAATATTAAACTGTAATAGACATTTACAACAGAGAATGTTTACAAGCATATACATTAGGAGTAATTATCTAGCTAAACATTAACCATCTGTTTCAGCTCCACAGGTTCGTTGAGAGTTAAAAAGCATAACTAAGTTATTAGTGAAGTTTTGTACAGATAAACCCAGTCAATATTTTATCCTCTATCCTAGTATCTTTAATAAATCATTAGTTACCTTTTTACGACTTTGGTTAATGGTTTTACAACCTCTTAGAATGTTCTCTGAGTAGGAAAATGCCTGGTTACTATCTCAAAGCAATTAACTGGTGACACTTGGGAGACTGGCAGTGTCTCATTGCACTTTTGACTACCAGAAAAGAACTTAATAGCAGTCCCACTATAAAAGAGCTCAATATACATTAATATAATTTTAGGAATTCTTATAGAATCATCAATAAGAATTAGGAATTCATCCATTTGTATATATAGCATCACTACAAGACAGTATGTCTTCATAGATCTGCAGAGATCTAGTCAAAAGGGTAGGATGATATCTAGTAATAGTTATATATGTAATAATAACAGGAGAAGCATATAAATAGCAGGCACCTTTCCTAAATTGATTTTCTCCTTAGCCTTGCCTATTGTAGTTCCGTCATAGATTTTTATCTAAGGTGGTCATATCAGGAATATCACCTGCTAGTTATTAGCTTCTCCTATAATGGTTACTGAGAAAATATTCTACATAATATATAAAACACATGCATGTTTCTATATTTTATTCTATCTTTTAATTTAATTAAAATATTACTTTTAATTATTTAAAATAAACAATAAAATATGATCATTTCTTAATAACACTAATAATTAATATAATCAATTATAAAAGAATGAAAATGGAAAAGTATTAAATAAAATTAAAGTAAGAAATACTTTAAATTAATGTTGTATACTTAAATATATTTTTTATTGTGTATATGGATGTGAATGTGTGTGTGTGTGTGTGTGTGTGTGAGTTTATATGTGTGTGTGTATGTTTTCAGGATTGATCACTTGGCATTGCATAAGCATAACTGACTGGTATATTCTCCCCTGGGAAGACTTTTCTTGCTCTTAACATTCAGTTTTCTACAGTGCACTATGAATGTTTGATGCTTCATAATCTTTTTTTCTTGTCTGTGTTAGCATTTCTATTGGTACTGTCTCTGTTCAGGTCACAGTAAGGTAGCCATGTTGGTAAGGCTTCTTGGATGTAGCTACTCCCATTTCTAAAAAACCCAGTCTCACTGTAAGTGACCCATTCCTCTACTGTAGTCTTTCTCCTCCTCTTCCACAATCATTCTGGATCCTTAGATGCAGGGCTGACCCTGTAGATGTATCAGTTGCGACTGGCCTCTACAACTTCACATTTTTATAGGTTGTTTTCATGCAGTAGTCTTTATCACAACATGTATTCTTAAAGGTACTTAGCTTAACATCTGAGTCTGACTAGAATAGCTGTGTTTTACTGAGCATTTTGTAAGCACTGAGACACCAGGCAGGCTTAATATTATTATCTTTCACAATTATTATTTGCTTACCATACATAAATCTCAAGTTAACTGAGAATATGACTATTTGATAAAATTGAAATACATTTAAATAATTTCATATAATTATCTCATAGTTATAGCAAAACTATTTTACTTTCAGAACATAGAGATAACTTACCAGTTAAGATCACTTGTTGCATGTATAGAGGACATGAATATAGTTACAACACATCAAATACTTATAAGCCCCTGTAACTCTAGACCCAAGGTATTTGATGCAGTCTTCTGGTCTCCTTGCATACCAGTAGTAATGGTGCACATTTTTACAAATGGACACATAATTAATTATACAATACAAATAATTAGTGAAAAGTAAAATTATTTATCATATTTCATGTAGTAGAAAACCAGAAATGAATATGATCCCTAAGATATTTCAATTCAAAATGAGATGCCCCATTTTCACTTAAAGCATCCTGAAAGAATGGCAATATGCCTTTCTAAAACTATTCTTTTAGCTGGTGAAGTTTTGCTACAAATCAGTATTTATTTTGTGAAAAAGTGTATACATATACATGTACATGTATGTATGAATAGGTTACAATTTTGGTTTTTTTGTTTGTTTTTTTTTATTTTTTTCCATTTTGAATAACTAGAAAATGTAGTTTAAAGAAAAATAACAATGCTACCTTCTTAGTTTTTCATTAAGATAAATACACTAAGCATTTTAACTTTGCTTTGACTTATGACTCTTCAATCATGAATATATATATATCAATTGAATATATATATTAAATTATTTATATATATATATATATATATATATATACAGAGAGAGAGAGAGAGAGAGAGAGAGAGAGAGAGAGAGAGAGAGAGAGAGAGAGAGAGAGAGAGAGAGAGAGAGAGAGAGAGAGAGAGAGAGACAAACAGGGAGAAAAAAATTGTCAACTAATACATTCCAAATCCTCTTTCTTTCATTGTTACCCTATAACAAACCACAAAACTCCACATTGCATAGTCTATCTTTAGGGAATAGGCGATGAAAGGAGTCATACTAGAACCTACCAAATCATCCTTCATTTACATAATATTACCCATGAAATTTGTAGGCTCATTTACATTCATACAGAGGATGCAGCTTTTTAGTCACTTTGCTACACTATGTATAAAACCATTTTCTCTATAATATTGATGTTCTTACCTTGGAACAGAAATGTGAAAGGACACGGTGAATAGGGTGCTGTGTGATAGTCATGAGCAATTTCATTGCGTTTCACAGACCTTGAAAACATGAAGCACAGAGTAATCCTTGTTATTATATTTAAACTCAGAGTTTAACAAACTGACATTAGCAACTTAATTAGTTCTATAAGAACAGTGTCTTGAAACATATAACATTATCCTCCAACAAGAAGTAAGTATATTCAAATGTCAGTAGTTCACCTTGGAATTAGAAATTGTTAGAAAATGAAAGAAACTTCTTGAAAAACAGTCACTTTAACAGTAAATATAATTCAAGTTATTACTGGGTAGACTATACATGGCAAGGACAAAAATAATTAATTTGTTCTTCCATTTATGGTCCTCGTAATGCTAATGATGTACAAAGGCCCTTATGACATGCAATGAACTATAAATCCACCACTAAATATAATTTAAAATGTCCCAAACATCAAACTTTTGAACTTATTTGGGATTATAATATAATTAGACTATTTCCTCTTTCTCTTCCTCCATCCTAGTCCACCTCTATAAACCTATTCTTGTTTCCTTTTCTGTTCATTGCTAAGTGTCTGTATGTGCATGTTGTGTGTGTGCACCCTTGTGTGTTGAGGGCTATATTCTTGTGAACTCTCCCACTTTCATGTTAGCATGCCTATTGGTGAGATCCTTGTTCATGTCATATTTAGGCATTCATGTTGGTGAGATTTCATGTATGTACCTTTTGACATCATATGCTTAAAAAAAAATGAAACAACTGCCTCAGTTCTCACATGTGAGCCACAAAATCCAGGTATAATGCCATAGATTTCAGTGGTAAGTTGAAAAAATTATTCAGGAAAAAAATTCCACTATTCCAACTACTAAAGTAAATTGACATGTACAAATGAATTGCGAAGATCAGAAATATGGCATGTGCTGGTTTTTGTACAAGACTTGATGACCAAAGACAACATTATAATAAACTTAAGAAAAATTAATAGTTGTTATAAACTATTTATTATATTCAAATATATAAATCTCAGTTTTCTTGTATTACATCAACACTCAACCCAATAGTATAAGCATAATTACAAATAGAATGTGTGGAATATTTAAGAGTAGAATAACTGATTTTATTCACTGAGTAAAGACTCTCATAACTCTTATTGACACATAACATATTATTATCACAGAACTATATATGTATGTGTTTGTGTGGGTATGTGAACTTTTGTGTGTTAACACACACGTATATTGTATTCTATAAATAAACAAAAACCAAAGGAGAAATTTAAAATTACTTTTAATGTTATGATTCTTGATAAAACTTTGGAATAATTTTCTTAGTAAATTATTACTAAGGAATATCATAAAGAGGAATATTATTTAAGATAAAAATTATCTACAGAATCACTCAGGACTACCTTTGTAGCAGAAATAATTTTATATTTTTATTGAATACCTTTATTACCAGGTAAGCAATAATTTAACAAATGATTCAGTGATAATTCCCACTATGGATTTTGTTTAGAGTTATAAATGACTCTGTCATAGTTTTTCAAATGGTAGTAGGACATAAAAGTAAAGAAAAGAAGGATTTGAGAAGAATTGCCTGCTTGATTGATATGGCATTTTTATAATAGAAAATACACACAATTTATAAGAATACATTTATGTTTTAACATGTATTTTTATTCAAATATAGGAGATTTGAAGTTCATAGTCAAATTAGTGATCCTTATGCAGAACTTTACCGTGCCTCGAGTCTCAGATTACCATGCCTGGAGTCTCAGATTACTATACCTGGAGTCTCAGATTACCATGCCTGGAGTCTCAGATTACCATGCCTGGAGTCTCAGATTACCATGCCTGGAGTCTCAGATTACCATGCCTGGAGTCTCAGATTCCATGCTTACCTCTCATCAGACCTGGTCAGTTCCAAGGGTTTTATCTTTCTCATTAGAGCACTATAAAAGTTGTTTTTTACCTTTTCTGTGGATATAATTTCAATAGTTTAGATACATTGCTCACTGATTTTATTGTGGGTCATAACTAACAAGGTTTTATTTTGATCTATTTCAGGAAAATCTCCTTGGTCTGTTTACTTTTTAAATAATCTTATAGATTTTATGCTTTCATGAAATCTAATATTAACATTCTAAATAATAGACACTCAATATATAAATATAATTGGTTCATCTTCATACTACATATTAGAGGATAATTCTATTCCTAAAGAGATTGGAGGAAGATTTTTATTAAGGGGAGTTAAATGTCATAGATATTTTTTTCTTCTTCAAAATTTTCTAGGAGCTGGCTTGAAAATATACATTATCAATATATATGCTGACTCTATGTCTCCAAATAATGTACAACCTGTGGCTGTAACCTGATTGCTTGAGGGCTCTAATGTAAAAATAATATCACATTCATGCTACTTACTTAAATTATTCTTAAACAACTTTAACAATTTAAAATTGGTAAAATAAAAGACCTAAATTTTTATTATAATAGTATATTTTATGTGTTCAATAGTGTTTGTTGTTTATTGACATTGTCTGCTACAATATGGAATTTCTAGTGTTGTCATGTTAAATTCTTGTTAATCAGGTGAGCACAGTTAAATTTGAATCTCAGAAAATAAAGGTTTTTTTCTTTATCTATAATTTTAACTTTTATTAAATTAATTCTATAAAATGTTATGTTTGGGGCAGGAGAAATGATTCAGTGGTTAAAACAACTGTCTGCTCTTCGAGAGGATCTAGGTTCAATCTTAACAGAACATAAGAGTATGTACTTCCAGTTCCAAGGCTTCTGAGACGATGTGGTACATTGACCTACAGACAAAATGTCCGTAAACATAGATAAATATTTTTATTTTAAAAGCTTTTATACTCGTATAATGTTAATTCCAATCTACTATAATCTCTACCTTCTCTTGTCTCCCTCTTTCCTCTATTTATTCCCCTCGTTGTTATAATTCCCTTTCAAGCATCCATACCATTTTGTTTTTATACCAATCAATCTTAACCAGGATCACCTATGTGACCATGGATTTGGAAATATTCATTTGAGCATGAATTTCATGGGTACCTCAGTGAGTACAGAAGTAAAGGTGGTGGTCCATTTCACTTAATCTTTCAGTGTCCAATACTTAAATAGGAAAAGGTAGAGTTTCATTGGCTCTTTCCTAATCTGTGGTTGACTGGCAAAGTCTCTGCTATGCAGCCACTTCTGAATTGTCTTCATTCACTCTGCCATGTCCAGAAGTTAGCATTTCAGAGAAAAACTTAGAGATCATATTAAAATATATTGTTTATCATGGGGTCCTGAGGTGTCAAGAATCCTTAATATCTGGGGCAGTCATGAGTCCCTTCTTTCACTGCTATTAACTGAAAAGGTAAACTTTTCTAATTATATTGAGAGTAAAATTTATGTATGGTATAAATATAATTTTTGGAAGGTAATTTGACACCATAATTTAGCTAATCAACAGCAGTGAACATTACCCTAGGACTTAGAATCTCCTCAAACATGGGTTTTAACCAGGCTTATTGTACTCAGTGTGTATGCCATCAAATCCAATAAGAGAGTGTTTAGATATACCCAGACCAACTGTGCTAGGTGTTATATCTTTCTTGGAAAGATGGTATTGTAAGCACAGAATTCACAGCAGGGTAAGACACCCATGACACCTTTCTTTCCTGTAGCAGTCCACATAGCACCTTGCAGCATTATGAAAGCTAGCCAGCAGGAAGGAGGATCCTGCTCAGTTTAAGCATGACTTGCTTATGCATTAAAGGTATGTGATGTCTTCAGCAGTAGGCTCTTGTCAATTGCTTCTTATAGAAACAGAAAGACAGACAAGAGGCTGTAATACTTTGGGAATTTCTAGAGCCTCCCTGACTGACAACACATAGGAGGAATATCACACCTGACACTAGGATTTTGGTTAGTAACTTGGGCTTTCAGAAACAGTATAATTCAGATATAAAAAAATTCTTCCACTTAATTTTGTTTTATCTGGTTTACAAAATATTAACTTTTCAATTAATTGCTTCATGTTTCCTTAGCTTTGGTTAACTCTTCCTCTTTGTGTACTTTTTTCTTCCATCACTATCTGTTATTAAACTTTCAACCTTTCTAATTCTGTGTGTCTATCATTTATATTCTTTTTTTTTTTTTTTTTTTTTTGAGACATGGTTTCTCTGTGTAGCTCCAGCTGTCCTGGAATTCACTGTGTAGACCAGGCTGGCCTCGAACTCAGACATTCTTCCTGCCTCTGCCTCCCAAGTGCTGGGATTAAGGGCGTGTGCCACCACCGCCCTATCATTTATATTCTATTGTCTGCTCCTATTTTAAGATAACTCACATCCCAATAACATTTTTTTTGAGTTTTATTAATTCTAAGGTATTTCTGGTAATTCACATAAACCTAAAGAGTTGAAGGTAGGATCTACGTATAAAAATGTGGCATTTATCTTTCTAAACTTGAATTACCTCACTCAGTTTTTTTTTATATTTACCTATTTATTTTCAGCTTTCAATAGTTCATTTTTCTTTACAGATCAGTAAAATTCCATAAGAGTAGCATCAATTGTTCTGTAAGGTAGTAATATATATCTATAAATTCAATTAAATGCCCCCTATTTTCCTTATCCATTCATCATTTGATGGACATCTAAGTTGATTCCATGTCTTAGCTACTGTTAATCGACTTGCAATGAATATGATCAAAGTAGCATCTTTGAGGAACTTCAGAGTCCTTTGAGTACATTCACAGGAGGAACATACATGGGACAAATTGTAGTCCTATTTTTAGTGTTTTAAGAAACATACACACTACCATCTAAAGTAGCTTCAACATTTTAAATCCCACAGGCACTAAATGTGTTCCTATTTCTCTACATCCTTGCCAGCAGTAGTTATTTGACTTCTTTATTAAACTCATTCAGAGAGAAGTGAAGTAGAATTTTAAAGAAATTATAACACATCAGCAATAGTCAACATTGAACCATTTCTAGAGTAATTGTTAATATGTTGCCGTAGAGGGTCTGTTCTCACTAGTACCCAAAACTTGTTTACTGCTATTTCACCAAATGTAACAAAAAAACTATTTATATAAACATAAACAGTGAACATTAAACTCAAGTTATCTTGAGTCTATAAATGTACCTTACTTAATAGAAGAAATTTTGTTATAATAAGGTAATTTTTTCAATATACAAGTTCTTAAAATATGAAAACTATGCAACAGCTGAGAGGAAAAAAGTTAGATGCAACAGCATGGCAAACAGACTCTTATATAATTGTATACTTGGTGCAGTACTTTTTTTTCATGTAATTCTGCTGTATATTCTCAGTCACTACACTGTGTTGAATCTTCTTCAGAGAAAGGGGTGAGGGCAATTTCATTCTCTGAAAATCTTTTGTTTAGTCATAGAAGGGAAGCCCACAAAGCTTCCTCTACATCTCTTGTATCTCAAATATCTCACGTTTATACACTCCTTGCTTCATTATGATTCCCTTCTATTGCATGCTTTGACAAAGCTTCATGACTAGTACTCATTGACTTAATATTTTAAGAAGAAATTTATCTATTTCATTATTCCTTGACTCAGCCACTAAACTTCATCATGTATAATATATAGATGTACATAGTGGCCTTTGTAAAGACACACTCTTTTGGAGGGTGAATAATATTGGAACTTACTGGAGAATAATGAATGTGGAAAAGCAAGCAAGGAAAACCTAGTTGTCAACCAGACTGAGCACTTATGGAATAAATTTTTAATAAGCCTGAATAATGAAATACTAAGTAGCACTTAATATAAAATGGATTAATAAGGTAAATGAAAATAAAACTACAAATTAACTACCAATTCATTCCACTTAGAATCACTATTATAAAAGAAAGCAAAGAAATAAACAAGTACCAAATTGTAGAAAGAATGAATAAAAAGGAAATGGATACTGTAATGCTTTTAAAATTAGTGAACCCACTGTAGAGAGCAGTGTTTGGGTGCCTAAAAAAGCTAAAATATGAAAATTCAAATAAAATTTAATGATCCCACTAAGTAAATACCTAAAGTATATGAAGTCATAAAACAAAGAAACAAATGTATACCTAAGTTTATTGCCACACAGAAGACACAGGATATTCTAATAGTAAATTAAATAATCCACTCCATCCTACAAAGAAGATATTTGGCTAAATGTGTCTTCTACCTCTTTTCTTTGACTATTATTAATAGGTAGCAAAATGTGATAACTATTACCATTTCTTACAGTATTAGTCTGTATTTGAGCAACTAAATACTACTAAACATCAACTTTTAAAACATGACCCAAGATGTAACTTTATGTAAAAATTAGTTTTTAAGTAAAGAAGAAACATTCCTTGTAACATAACTTTCTCTGTCCTCACTGAGCATGGGGATACTATATGATGAAGATATTGATATCCAGAGATTTCTAGATCAATCAATAACTCATGTATAGTAAGTCAGTTAAAACAGGAGCTACATATATTTTGAAATTTGAGAATCCACGAACAATTCTAACCAGAGGCTTTTGGGATATTAGATGTAGGTGTCCTATATATGTATGTGGCTCAGTCCCTGTCTGCACGAGTTTGATCTTAATTTTTACTGCCATCTGGACCTAATTTTTATTGCAGTATTATGTGTTTTTCTATGTCTCTATGGCCCATGAATGCATGGGGGAATGTTGTGTTTGAAGATCAGATAACACAGTCATAACCAGTTTTTGATCACAAGTTTATCCTTTGAAGTGGTACTTTACCCCAAATTAGTTTATTTTTTCTTTAGTTTAAGCAATTTTTAATGTGATTAATGGGTATTTTCTAAATTTAAGGGTTATGAATGTGCTATTGCCATGGATTTATACACAATAGAGATAAATTAACACACATTCTCATAAAATTTATATGGGGAAAACATTTCTGTAAGCAATACAACGACGATCCTGGCAAGAAAATAAATTTCCTATACAACCTATATTAATATATTTATTCACTTCTTTACTTATTTAGCAAATAGAAAGTTTATCAGGTTTTACTGTGACAGTACTATTAACTGTATATTAGACTTAAAGGAACCAAATTAAAATAGTAGTTGCTACATGCTTAAAGAAATCAGAGGACATAATTCAGAAGTTATAATTTAGTGCAATTGAATGTAGTGAAAATGGAGTACAGTATATAGCACAATAATGGCTCCTTGAGTTACTAACACTACAATTTAGAAAGTCATGGTCCAGTTTTTCCTAATGAATGTATCAAATGCCCATTAACTTTTGAATATACTTTTTGAAGATGCCTAGTAACTAATTAAGAGGCTCATGTACTCTGGATTAGCATGAGTTTCCAGTTTGAAATACTAGAGTATGTGAGCACACACCCTTTCATCATAATTTCTGTCAGCGAGGATGATACAGTCAGAGAAAACTTTCAAGCTCATGGTTTCTCCATAAGGAATGGAAGATCTACATGAATTTAGCATGACTTTTTCCCATTGTGCAGACATGAATAAATTTTGCATGTTCCAGACAAGACTCTGACAGAAGACCAAGGAAACAATCCTACCCAAATGTAGCTTGATTTAATCAATATTGTAACAGATTAATCATTTAATCTGTTGCAATATTTACAGGAGCATAAATAACTCAGTAGGTAGCCACATCAGTGGAAAACTCAACCAAATGTGAGTGAAAGCTCATTAAAACTGAACATTTCAGTCTCTGCTCATCTTGAAGAGGTGGAATTCTGTCTAGAAGATCTTAGAACATCAGTGAAATTCGTCTTGCAGAGGGTAATGTGAACTTATAGTCCTTGAACTAATGATCTCTGCACTCAAGTTCTTTTTTTTTTTTTTATTTCTTCTTTGGTTTTTCGAGTCAAGACAGTTTCTCTGTGTAGCCCTGGCTGTCCTGGAACTCCCTCTGTAGACCAGGCTGGCCTCGAACTCAGAAATCCACCTGCCTCTGTCTCCCAAGTGCTGGGATTAAAGGCGTGTGCCACCTCCGCCCGGCTGCACTCAAGTTCTTGATTACTGAGGTTATATGGATTCAGTAGCCACCAGACAGTTGTTGGCTACTGCAGACAATAAGTTGCCACAACCTTCCCTAACTAAACTAATTAGGTAAAATATACCAAAATTTCAAACTTTCATGAAGCAAGATTAGCACATCTAATGACATAAAATTTCCAGAGCCTCCCAAAGAATTTATTTTAATTTACATGAAGCATTCTCAGAGCTAAGCATATAGTTAACACATGGGGCAATGACAGGAAAGCAGTACAGACAATGATGAAAGTAGGAAAACTTCCAATACAGCTTCATGGGATGTATAGTGAGAATTTTCTCACCACAAGGACTGGTAGATGACCAAATAGATTAGCCCATCAAATGTATCATTGAGATAAAATATTTCAATATAAAAATAATTATCTAAAGATTCTCATTAACAGAATGAAGAGTAAATATCTTATAAACACACAGACTGATGAAGAGAAGCATCACCCAACTTTGAATATTATTTTGTGATAAAAACAAAACAAAACCTCTCAGTGACTTACAAATTGAAGAAAATTCTGTATTTAATTCTTATTTATTTATTTATTATATTGAAAATTGATTCTTATCTCATATGATTCATCCTGACCACACATTCTCCTCTCTCCATTTCTCCAAGCTCTTCCTCATCATCCCTCCTCTCCCCTAAATTGCTCTCTCTTTGTTTCTTGTCAGAAAACAAGAGGCATCCAAGAGACAGCAGCCAAACAGTAAAATACAACATCTAATAAGACAAGGCAAATTGTACCAAGGCTGGAAAGGGCAATCCAATTGCCAGAAAATATTCACGAGACCAGGCAAAAGAGTTAGCCATGCTCCTGCTCTCATGTTAGGAGTCCCACAAAAGCACTAAGTTACCAGACATAACAGTAGCAAAAGACCTGATGCAGATTCATGCAGGCCACGTAATTTCAACATCAGTCTTTGTGAGCCTATTCTTAGTTGATTCAGTAGGCTATGTTCTCTTGGTGTCTTCAACCTCTGTGACTCCTGTAATCTTTCTTCTACCTCTTATTCAGGAATTTCCCAATCTGTGAGGAAAGGCACCCAATGGAGACTTCCAGTTTAGATTCTATCTACATAATATCTGACTGTTCCGTTCTTCATTTGCTGCCAGAGAAAGCTTCTCTGTTTAGGATTGAATGGGGCATTAATGCTTGAGTATAGCAGAATACCAATACTAAACATTTCAAATATATTCTTCAAGTTTTCTTTGGTTATATCCTGCAACTTTAGGCTACCCAGTATTTAGTTCCTGACTGTTCATGTAGTGTCAGTCCTGGGTTCTCTTTTCATGGTCTCATGACATGGACTTCAAGATAAACCAATCAATGGTTAGACACTCTCACAAGTTCTATATCACTATTGCCCTAGAACATCTTACAGGCAGCACAGAGTATAGATAGAGAGGTTTTTTAGCTGATATCCAGGTTTCTTTCCATATCTTGCAGAGTACCTTCTTACCCAAGAAACTAGAACATAGGGGTCAAGGTTTCATGCAGGTACTAGCTCAACCTTTCTAAAAATCAATGAGCTGTGTGGAAGTTGTTTTGAGAAATGGCGCCCCACTGTCAGATTTCAAATAGAAGCTTTCTGTCCTTGCATCAGCCTGAGTTGTTTAGGGATCCCAAGGTACCCCTTTAAGTGAACAACTCAACTAAATGAAATACACTCCCACAATGGGAAGCCTTGCTTGGCTACAAAAGTTAACCAGTTTGCACTCTATACCCTCCATTACTAGGAGTCCTCAGTAGAACTTCCCTCATAGATTCCAAGAAATTACCACTGCACCAGGCTCGCCGCCTCCCAAATCTTCCCAAATTCCATCTGTACCTATCTGCCCTCTTTCCTTGTCTCCTTCTAGTACTTCCTCCCACCTGATCTCTTTACCTCAGTCCACTTGCAAAATTTATTCTATTTCCCCTACTCAGGGAAGTCTATAACTTTCCCCTAGAGACCTCTTCTTTATCTAACCACTCTGAGTCTGTATATTGTCACTTGACTATCACCTACTTAACAGTTAATATCAACTTATAACTGAACATGTATCATCTTTCTCTTTCAGGGTTACCTCACTCAGGATGATTTGCATTCATTTGACTGCAAATTTCATGACAACTTTCCATATCTATTCAACACAGTACTGGGAGATTTAGATTGAGCCATATGACAACTGAAGGAAATCAATGGAACACAATTGTAAGAGATTAAGGCAAAGTACCATAATTTGCAAATGATATGGTAGCATACATAAATGATCCTAAAAATCCCACCAGGGAAACCCAACAGCTGATAAACTCCTTTAGCAAAGTGGGTGAATATAAGAATAACACAAAATAATCAGTAGCCCTTCTATACACAAATGACAAAAAAAGAGTGTGAAAGAAATCAGGAAAACAACACCTTTCACAACATCCTCAAATAACATAAAATATCATGAAGTAACTCTAATCAAGCAAGTGAAAGACCTATATGATAACAATGTTAAGATCTTTAAGAGAGAAGTTAAAGAAAATCTTAGAAGACAAGAACTCTCATGCTCATAGATTGGTAATAATAATACAGTAAAAGTGGCCATCATACCAACAGCAATTTACAGATTCAATGTAATCTCCACCAAAATTCCATCACAATTTTTTTTAAAATTATAATGATCTGACTTTATTGTAAACTAGGTAGGAGACCCAAAGCAATCCTTTTTAATAAAGTAGACAAGTAGCTTCACTTAGAACATTTAAAAATGCACATTAAAAAAGTATTTGACTTCAAAAGAACAATACTCAACTTGATATGGAAAAACAAATCCATCATAGCTAAAACGATCTTAAAGAACAAACAAACACAAATCACAAAAGGTATCACAATCCCTGATGTCAAGTTATGCTAGAGTTATATTAACAAAAGCCACAGAATATTGTCATAAAATCAGACATGATGATCAATAGATTCTAATAGAAAACACAAATATAAGTCCATATACCTATGGCCACCTGATTTTTGATAAAGTAGCCAAAAAATTCACTTGAAAAAAGAAAGCATCTTCAACAAATTATGCTAGTCTTACTGGATGTCTACATGTAGAAGAATGAGAAAAGATTCATATTTATCACCCTGAACAAAACTCAAGTTCAAAGTCATCAACATAAAACTAGATATATTGAATCAACAGAAGAGAGAGAGGGAAATAGCCTTAAAGACATTAATACATGAGACAACTTCCTGAACAGAATAATAGTGCAGGCAGTAAGATCAGCAAATAATAAATGCTACTTCATGAAACTAAACGGCTTCTGTAAGGCATAGAAAAGCAATTGCACAAAGGGGTAGCCTATAGACTGGGAAAACATACTATCTTCAACTCCACTTATGATAGATGTTTAATGTCCAAAGTTATTTTTAAGAAACCTCAATTTTGATATGAAAAGTAAAACAATCCCATTTTATAAATCGCAAGTTCAGATTATAACAAAGAATTCTCAACATAGGAATGTCAAATGGCTGATAAACACTAAAGAAGCATTCAACATCTTTAGCCATTAGGGAATTATAGGTCAAAACCACATTGAGATTTCATCTTACATTTGACAGAATGGCCAAGATCACTATCACAAGTGACAGCTCATGATGATGAGGACATGGAGTAAGGGGAATGGTCCTCCATTGCTCATGGGACTTCAAATTTGTACAGCCACTAACGAAATTAATATGGCAGTTCTGTAGAAAACTGGGAATCAATCTACTTCAAGATACAGATATATGACTCTTGGGCATATACCCTAAGGATGTTCCATCTTACCAAAAGGACACTTGCTCACCTAAGTTCAATGTAGTTTTATTCACATTAGCCAGAAACATGAATAAATCTTGATATCTGCTAACTGAACAATGATTAGGATTATGAACATTTATACAATGGAACATTAGCCTGCTCACTGCCCAGCTCCAGGTCACCCCTTCCACAAACCTTCCCTATCTCCTCTCCTCTTCTCCTCTGGGTATCCCTCCACCCACACACCATGGCACTTCAAGTCTCTATGGGGCTATGTGCATCCTCTCCCACTGAGGCAGTAAAGGAAGCCCAGTTAAAACAACATATCCTACATACAGGCAACAGCTTTTGGGATAGACAATGCTTCAGTTGTTTGGGACCCAATCGAAGATCAAGCTACACGTATGACATATATGTGTGGGTAAGCCTAGGTCCAGCGAGTGTATGTTCTTTGGTTTGTGCTTCAGTCTGTGAGAGCCCCAAGGATCCAGGTTAACAGCTGAAACTATTTGGTCTTCCTGTGGAATTCCTATCCTCTTAGGGGCTACAATCCTTCCTCCTATTTTTCCTCAAATGACCCTAAGCTCCATCCAATGTTTGGGTGTGGGTGTCTGCATCTGTCTAAGTCAGCTGCTGAATGGAGCCTCTTAGAGGACAACTGGCTCCTGTCTGTAAACACAACAGAATATCATTAATAATGTCAGGGACTGGTTATTGCCTATGATATGTGTCTCAAGTTGAGCCAGTTATTGGTTAGCCATTCCCTCAATCTTTGCTCCATCCCTAATTACTGCATTTCTCATAGACAGTAAAAAAATCTGGGTCAAAAGTTTTGTGGGTGGGTTGGGGTTCCTGCCTGGCTACAGGAGGTGGTCTCTTGAAGTTCTATATCCTCATTGTTTTGAATCACAGTTAAATAAAATCCTATGGATTCTTCGGTGCATCTCTTATCCTAGGTCTGTGTCTCTTCCCAGAAATGCCACTTAACTCCCCAACTAAGTCAGTTGCAGATTCTCATCATTCTCATGACCTTTTGGCCATCTCTCCTGTCCTTACCTGCACCTGATCCTGAAGACCCCAATTCCCCTCCCATTCCCTCTCCCACCCTCTACCTGTTTCTTATGACTATTTTAGTCCCCCTTCTAAGTGAAATTCAAGCCTCCTTTCTAGTCTTCGGTAGCAAGCCAATCACTTCTTCCTTTTAGCCATTATTTCATTAATTCCTGATTTGATCTTTATTTCTATTTATTAAAAAGAAATTTTATTCAACATACTCTGAGAATACTGTGTTCCTCTCCAAACCGTTTCTTTCTGTCTGTTTCATTTTGGGATTTGATCTTTCTGCTATTCTAGAAGTTCAAGTCATTGGCAATTTGATATAGTGTAGGAACATAAAATGAGCCAGGTTAAATGTAATAATAGGGGGCAAAATGGTCATGGCTTGCTATTTTTTAAATAAGCAGCAGATGAATAATTATTATAAAGCATAATTTTAAACTCTTAATAGGTATAGGAACAAGAGTGAAATTGGGAAAACTACACTAAGTGAGGCAACTATGGACCAGAAAGACAAATGTCTTGTGTTATCTTTTGTATAAGAATCCTAGATTTAAATATGTTGTTTAATGTGTTAAACTTGGAGCACACATATTAGCCAAAAAAAACCTAGAAAGTGTTCAGTGACTAGTGAGTTATATTAATGCAATTAAGCGGTATACTATAGGTAAAATTAAAGTAATGTTGCATAATCCTGAGATTGGAAAAAGTTTCATTAGGGAGGACAGCAGAAGTATGAAAGATGACCAGAGGATAGGGAGAAAATTAACTGAAAGCAAGTGTATAGTAAAAATTCATAAGGAAATCTGCTATCTCACAAGTTAATTAAAGTGGAATTGAATGAGATAGTGTAATACATGTGATATGACAAAAGGATCTTTTGATAAGTGAACTTAAAGACTTATGAAGTAATTGAAGGATTCAGGTGTTTCAGATGTGTGCCTGGAGGATCTATTGAGCTAAACAAATTATGAAAGAATTTTAGGAAAGTCCACTAAATGTTAAAATAATTTTAAAAATACATTTAAGAAAAGAAATTCTAATGGAGGTACCCTGCGTGTTTGGACAGTGCTTTTCCTAGAAGAAATGTAAATAAATCCTCTGTTGCTGGTATGGAGTACATATTGATTAGAGAGCTCCAGAATTATCTAACACAATGCAGAATATTGCTGTTGCTTTTAGGTACTCATAAGAAATCTTAAAATGTCTTGAGAATTTCCTGTTTGATTTCTAGTTGTAAAAGGGGTAGAAAGTTGGCAAGGGAAAAAAGACATTAGTACTCTCACCAACACCTGACCAATGATGTTCCAAGCAAAATGTGCAAACTGGTACAATAATGACATGACTGTGATGGGGTAAAGAATGGCTTTTTGACTGAATCTGAAGTATGCTTTATAGGAGAGAATCCATGCTTGGAACTTGATCAAAATCCCTTGGGTATAGAGGTCATAAGTCCTAGGTTAGAACTTACTGTTGCCACTTTGTTTAATGGTAGTATTGACAAACTCACTTCTAAACATTTATATTTAAGCTAATAGATACAGGCTGTCATCAGTCATGCTTAAAGACATTTCTTTTTGAAGTGGGCACTACTGAATACAGAGAGTCATAATTTGATAACATGCTAAGAAAAAAAATTACTGTGAGTATTCATCCTTAAAAAGAATATCTTTATCAACTTCCCCACCTAGACTTGGAATATTATGGAAGAGATCTACAAACAATATAAGAGCTGGAGTACGAGGGTGGTGTTTACACAGTTCTGACTTGTGGCTATAGAATGGCTATAGCCTACACGAACTCATAACTATACAAGGAAATCTATACAAGATGAATGCAGCTAAATTTCTAGCATGGATAAAGAGAAGTTCAAAGAACCCCTGTCATACTAAAGAGCTTATGGCTATTAGAAAATAAATCACTGAAGAAATGGTTACTGTTAAGTTAACTATATTATAGTAGATGATCTGGGCTGTATATATCCATGGGTAGCAGGGATTAGAATTAATAGGTAATAGTAAAAGAAAGAGGAGGAGGAGGAGGAAGAGGAGAAGGAGGAGAAAGAGGTGTAGGTGGAGGAGAATTAATTTAGCATGGGGATAAGGTGCAGGAATCTAAAGATAGATGAAGGGGAACCATTATTGAATAGATACATAAAATTCTCAAAAATGATTTTTTTTCAAAATCTGAAAAAGTAATTAGTGGTTTCCTCTTTTCCACATGTTTGGTACATTTTAAATGTTCTATAATGCACATTTATAAACCAAAAAAATGTTTGTTTTCATAAAATGCCCTCTATATAGAAAATAAAATATGATACTGCTTTCTTGCATACACGGTTTTAAATAAAGACCATGAACAGGAGCTTGCTGCTCCTTGAGGTACATCGCTCCTTAATGGTTAACACAACAACACACACATATTTACTCTGTGAGTAATTTTGAATTCTAAGCTACTTTACTCATGAAACTTAATGCAAATTATTTTGCTTTAGAACCAGAAATAATGATAAGTGCTGACAGCATGGCTTTTGCATTTTTATTATGTGAGAAAATTGTCTAGTTTTGACCTTTGAACATTTTTATTATTCCCATCTATATTTACATAGCAAAAATCTTAAACAGTAAAATTTATAAGGTTGTTTCCTCATATATTTAGTAGAAATTATATGTTACTTCACAATCTGTTCTCAATGGACTGAGCACACTGTCATTATTCTTTCTTGCTGTGAGATATAACATTCTCAACTAATAATGCAAAAATGAATCTCTTCTGGTCTGCCTCCTTAGAAGGACCAGGCAGCACTATCCCCAGAGCCAAGGGAACATTCTCTTTATCTATTTTACTATGATCCATTACTCCTTTCTTTTATAATGTTGTTCTCATGCAGCACTTTAGGGAATATATATTGAATAATAATTCATGATGTTACATAGCAGAGATAAGTGTCTATTAATCAATGTATTGAATTGAATTTCAATAGTTATATGGTTTTTATGATAAACCCAGCTGTATTACAGGAACTGACCATTTACTATAGAATGGAACAGTAAAAGTAGCCTGCTATTTAAATATCTCAGTTACTATTGTGCTACTTTAAGTAAGATACCAATGTCAAGTCATGCACAGGCAACATAATTTAACCATTTTCTAACAAAGAAAGCACTCAATTCTATGCATAAATAAAGTTAATTTCTACTACTCCCTTCTTATTAACTAATATATTAGAGTTTTTATATAGTGAAATCATTTGAGAGTTGAAAGTAAAATAATCAGGAAAATCGTTAAAGTTAATAAATGTATATTTTTCATATAATATTCTAAATGATCTGGGCTGGCGAGATGGCTCAGCGGTAAGAGCACTGACTGCTTTTATGAAGGTCCTGAGTTCAGTTCCCAGGAAGCACATGGTGACTCACAACCACCCATGATGATGAGATCTGACGCCCTCTTTTGGTGCGTCTGAAGACAGCTACAGCATACTACGCCGGAAGCGGGGCCGGAGCGAGCCATCTATATAGCTACAGTGTACTCATACACATAAAATAAATAAATGAATCTTTAAAAAAATTATCTTTATTTAAAACTTTTCATACAGTATATTTTGACCATACTTTTGTCCAAGTTCTCCCAAATCATCTTTACCTCCTCTTGGAAAAGGAAAAAAAAAACCCTCTCTCTCAAAACAAAGGAAAGAAAGCTCCTCTGTGTACAAACAAACCCTTTTTAGAGAAGGTTCTTCTTGGAGTAGATGGTAATAATAGACAAAGAGACCCACAACTAGATAAGGTGCAGAGAGTGATACTTTGGAACACACAGTTCGAAATGGCATGGCTTTATCAAACTCCTCTCCTCGGGACTCAGGAAAACTAGAGGAAGGAGAGAATGAAAGAATGTAATAACCAGAGGTGATAGATGGCACCAAATGCACAGAGCCATGAAGACACATCAGGATGGATAGTCATGTGAACTGACAATGCATTTGATAGCACAAAGGAGACCTACAGAAACTCATACTCGACAACATACCATTTTGAAATGATTAAAAGTAAAGATCCGGAAATTAATAACCTGACAATGTTTTTCCACTTACGAGCTATTTTATCATGGAAATTTCAACCCCATACACTTGACATCATGATTAGGAAAAAAATAAAACCCCATAAATTATTAAAGATGTGTTATGTCTCCTTAAAATAATTCCTGCTTGATCATAAATAACTTCTGTAATAAGGTCGTATCTCTTGTTTCTGGCCAAGTATACAATGTGAAAATATAACAATACATTTAAAATGCAGTTTGAGATTAATGACTAATTTGGAGATAGGTGAGAAAGTCAGATGTAACTGGTTTAATTAAGGAAAGTAGTAACTAATTGAAATGGTCAAACTAGAGGACACCAATTAATATTAGTAAAATTGAGTACTGTGTTCAATATTGTCTTATAAAGACTTTTTTTCACTGGAATAGATTAAGTATATAATATGCAAGGTATGGTGAAAGACACTGTCTTTCATTCAAAGATTTGAAGAATTTTTTACTTTTTAGATTTCAGAATATTAAATTCTGAAAGGTAAGTATTCAGAAAGAAGGAATGTTAAATTATTCATAGCAAAAATGTAAATAGATGAATCAGAAGGCAAAATGGGGAGGTGGATTTGATTGTGTTTTCTGTTATCATTAATTTGTAAATACTGAATACAATATAAAGATATTTTTTATTTTTCTAGAAAATTATCTATACTTTATGTTGCTATACTTCATTTTGATCTTAACAAAAATGAATAGCTTTGCTAATATTTGACATTTCGATTAAATTGGTATGCTACTAATTTTTTCATATTTTGAATATTAATAAAATTGATCATCACATGTTTAGTTTATGATTTAGTGTATGTAGCATATGACTAGTTTCGAGGTGATTTTTTACTCATGTTTTGTAATTACTGAATGCTTTTTTGTGTTATATTTGAGTATTTTGTGGTTAAAATTTAAACCTTATAATTGGATATATATTTTGTTAATTTCTAATTTGTGAAATACAGTTAATTATTTTAATATAGTGCTTTTAAAATGTTAATTTATTTTTTATTTTATTTAGATGTGTTTTGAGTGCATGTGTATTTCTGCACCACTGTATACACTGAGTACAGATATAAGAAGAAGGAAATAGATTCTCTAGCTGTGTTACAGTTAACTGTTGCCATCCATGTGGGTGTTGGGACCCAAATTATGTTCCTCTACATGAGTAACCAATTCACTTAAGTACTGATCTAGTTCTCTAACCTATTTCTTTTGGATGATGATGGCTAATTATTTCTATTTGTAGCTTATTTATCATTACATATATTGTTGCCATACATTTATTAATAAAAAATCATACCAATCAATATTATTTTAATAGTCATTTTCAATTAACCTAATCTCCATTTGTCATCCCTCAATGTTATTAGAATTGGACTTGTTGCCCCAGATGTAAACATTTATAAATTTTTCAGGTCTCCTTGGGAACAAAAGTATATCTTATTTGTAATGCAGGTGCTATTAGAGATATTGAAGTCTTCCATTTTCTATTCCTTTAAATGATGTTTTATTATCAAAGCTTATGTCTTAGTTGATTCTTTTCACTCAATTATTTTGTTACTGTTTTTTAGCTAAATGATCTTCATAGGAATGTTCTGCCCAATTGCACAGTTGTATAGCTCATTATAAATGCAATCTCAACTGTATCATTCAAATATTCAGTTACAACTATATATATATACATATATATATATATGGCCTATATGTATATACAATCTATATGTAATTATATGTGCATAATCTCTCTCTATATATATAGATATATAGTTTATGTATTACTTCCTATGAAATATAGGCAGCAGTATATATCATTAAGCCCTTCATCCACAGGTTCCACCAACCACTGATAGAAGATATTTGTAACTGTCCCGTGTCTGTGTTAAATATGTCAAAATTTCTATGTGGTCAACATACTCAGACTAGCATGGTATAATCTGTATTTACAAAACATTTACATTTTATTTATTATATAAGTAATCTAGAGGTAGGTTGATGCATATAGGAAGATTTGCATAGGCTATGTGCAATGGTATCTGCTAAAACATGAGGTATTTGAGCTCTGGGTTTTGGTTTGCAAGTTTGGGGTACTGGGATACACCCCTCACAGAGCCTATGTACTAATTGATCTTATAGTAAAACAAATCACTTCCTTCATATAATTTGTTTCCTGTCATAAACATACTTATACAGTTGGTATAGAACTTTACTATAAAAATTTTAGGATTTTTAAAGAGGAAAAGTGTTTTACTTAAGTGAAGATTATTTCTGAATATTTTCAGTGGATTGACATATCTTGATTGGTTAACTGACATTATGGGAATAACTTTATAAACATATACATTTACCCTGAAATACATTCTATGTAATTGGAAGACTACTCAGGGGTAAATAATTGAAAATTTATCACGTGCAGTAAACACATACAAGCTTAATGCTAATGATTGGTTGCAAAATGCTTCAAATAATGTTTTCTGCATTCAATATCTGCTTTTAAAAGTATGCCCAATATTATTTTTGCAAATAGAAAAAACTCAAATTTGTGATTAAATTATTATAGCAAGTATATCCATTTAATGGTCTCTATTGTGGACTGAAATGATATTCTGCTTAATGGACAGTACTAATGTGAAGAAAATCTATATAATGTGCTTTCATTAACACAGGCTGCTTAAGATATGAAATGAAGAATCATAATGCTACCATATTACTAGAAAAGGGAATTATTTACACATGCTTCACAAATGAGCTCATCTGATAAAATTAGACAATGACTATAAGTATCTTTCTGTTGTCTTTTTCTAATTAGTTAAGGCAAATTTAGACATTAACCATGGTATAACCCTGCAGGATAGATAAATAAGCTGGAGTGGATAATGCTGAGATTTTCTGAATTGATTTTTAATACTAAGAGTGTAGTAAAGTGCTTGATACAATGGAGACTCCATTCAGGGAACACAAAATTTATTCAATTGCCCTAATATAGCCAGGTTTTTAAACTTAAACATTTAGACAATTTTAGGAATCAGCAGACAAACTGTGAAGATTGTTCTGCCTGAAGTCACTAGATGGACATTGATTCAGGTTCACTCTTCATCGTATAATAGTTATTGATTCCAAACTTTGGGCTTTTCCACTTTATTTCTGAAATTACTGAGCAGGAAAAATATTTCACCAGTTATTGAGAGACCAAAATTAAGTGTTGATTGAATGGAGATTTCTGGTCAAGATCTGTGCCGTAAGACATGATTGAAGAAGAAGCTGAGAACCCTCCATTTTGTACATGCTGGGATGGAGACATTGAGGAGGAAGCCTGTATGTGCAGGATTCTGAGCCCACTCTGGAAAAAGACACTCTCATTTTTTTGCAACATAATATTGGACTTTACTTCTACAATTATAAATACCTTAAAAATGGGTATATGAAGAGACAAATTGGGGATATATGTGAGTGGTGTCTTACTTGTCCTGGAACCTTGAGGTCTCCCATAACCTCAGATGTCCTGAAACAGTATCAAAATCACATAAGTAGAGGAAATAACTATGTTAGGTCTTGCATGACTTACTTCTTAGAGCTGACAGGATTGTTCTATACATAGACTGACAAAATACTAGTGGGCTAATTCAATATAGGAGGCATAGAGCTTTAGGTTTTGGGGGCTTAATTCCTGATGCTTCAGATTAATAAAAGATAACTTAGAAAATAAAAATCTAAACAAAGTATAATTATTCAGCTAACAATTAAAGGTTTGGACAAATGACATTTGTTTAGATGTACACAGAATGTTTAATAAATAAGGGTGTAGTTTATTATGTTCTGTTTACAAGCTGAAGTAAATGGTGACAATATGCATAAAGCATGCTCACTGAAGCTTTTATGTTCTATGCAAGCTGTCGCAGAGGGAACAAAGCGTGTGACAACAGGAAATTCTGTACATTTATTTAATGAATGTAGGTGGGGCATATGAACAGGACATTCTGTGTGTTTATATAATGAATGTATAGCAGCACATGGACTGTACTAACAAAGGAACTGAGAATGAACAGGTGAGGTGTAACATGTTCAAACAGCAGAAATTTCAAAACCTGAAACGGAAAATCTCATCCTCAGGGTTGTTTTGAACAACATGGTATGCACTCACTGATAAGTGGATATTAACCCCATTACTCTGAA
>JADRCC010578044.1:0-38981 GCA_019843855.1 Hylomyscus alleni
AAAAAAAAAAAAGAAATCTTCTCTTGGGACTGATGGTGCTCTTTTGTCTCAGCACTTCAGTGGCAATTCCCATGGACTCAGGAAGCACCGCTGACCTTCTGCAAGCCCAGAGCACCTGGTCCATGGCTCCCCCAGCGTGAATCCCTGGGGCTGCTGCTTTGAGAACAGGAACCAGGACAGTCTCCAGGGAAGACCAGGTCAGCTGAATTTAGAGATGTGTGGTTGTACTTTCTATCACTGAGTGTCAACGCCCCAGGCACTGGGCACTGAGAACATGAGACAAGGACCCTGGCTCTCACTGGCTAGCCAACTGTCTAGTTACTGAGACATGAGGCACAAAGACTCATGCTTACTGTGTTAGCTCCCCATTCTCCATGGGGTTCCCATCCCAAGACCACCAATGGATGCCTTCAACCACGGACATCACCAACCTCTACCTGTACTGGTGTCACCCAGTCACACATACATATATGTTGGAGTTTAATTTAAAACCAGGTACATTTGCACGTACATGTGCACACAGGCATATGCTACACACACAAACACAGGATACACTGTATACACTGTGATGTATACAGTATCAACAAATGCCTGTGCATAAATATAAGGACCTGCAACCATGAAGAGCATCCCTGAATGTAAGAGAAGGGCAACAAGAGTCCTTCTGGAAAGAGTTGATGTGGTCGAGGGGGAGTGGAGAGAGACACGGCTTTCACCGTATGCACTTTTGAACTTTTGACTTGGTACCCATTGCCTCCTGTTACCTTGGGGGCACCAGAACAGGTCACATTCCTTGCTATTTTATATGTGTTAATAAACTTAATTCAAAGCAAGCTCTCCATTATGAAAGCACATGAAATGAAATGAAAAAAATGATATAATCAAAAATGAAAAATTAAAGAAGCAAGGAGTTATGAAAAATAACAGGTCATGTTTACACACAGGGAGGGTCTACCCTCTCAGCCTGTCCCATCCTTTGCCCCACTGCCGGTAGAGAAGTGAGGCATCTTCCAGATTAGCTGTCCATAGTTAAATCATCTCCAGCAATTCAGGTCATGTTGGCTGTTAAGTGGCCTGAAGTTCAGATATCATGGAGAGAGACAAGTTGTTCCCACGGTTTCCTGACCCAGTTCCTGCTCCTGCCCCATTGAATCTATGGACTCTAGAAAACAACTCTTGGGAGATGCCACTACATTTCCCACAGATTGTTATGCAGCAAGAGAAACCTAACTGGGAACTTGGTATCTGATAGTGAAGTTACAATGTAGCAAAGCATAAGGCATGTGGCTTTGATTGGAGGATTAAAGAGCGAGAGGGAGCACTGTAGGGCTGGAGGGTGTGGACAGTGGCTTAAAGAGGATGGTATGGTAGAGTGAAGGAATACTGGTCCTTACTGGGTAGAAATGGAAAAGAACCGGTGCCCATGAAACTCCAAACCTAAACGACATAACTGATGAACTAATCAGTGTGGCTAAGGTGCCCAGAGAACAGCATATGCTAACCGTTTCTATCAGCCTTGTCTTATAAGGTCCAGGCACAAATGAGCTGAATGTGGAGTCATTTTGTTTACAATCAGAATGCAGAGTAAGTACAAGTTAAGGTTTTATAAGGTTTTTAAGTAAGATCATTTCTCACCTCCAATCTTTGAGTAATCTTTTGACGTAGATGAGATTCGGGACAGAGATGAACACAAAGCTGTTTGGAAGACAAAGCCTTAGTGTGAAGGGGCAAAGAGGTGGCTACAAACCTTTGACGGGATTCAGAAGGCTGAACGCAATTCTTTATAGATGCTGTATTCCAGCCACACCAAAAAAGGTTTAAGGCTGAGAGGAGCCGATGTAAAGATAGTTTTTTGTCTACTAAAGCTGATACCTAAGAAACTCACCAGTATTTTAAATTAATGACACTCTATTTGACTAAAAAAAATATGACAATAAACAATAAAAGAAAACTTTGGCTCTCTTTGAGGCCTTTGAGCATAAAAAAAAATGACTCAGTTTTACAGACTATTTTTATGAAAAAAAAAAAAAAAAAGATACAGAAACAACTCCCAGGGAGCCAAACTGGACCTCAAACAAAGAACTGTAGCCATTTTCCCAACCGGAGTGTAGAACTGTCCTGGACTCGGGACTGTTGTCTGCCACTCCTACCAATCCCTCCCTTTTGGAGGGATGTCAGGTGAGTCCCCGTGCCCATCACCACTAAGTTTAGTAGGTATCAGAAAGCAAACAGCTAACTTCTCATTCATGGGTGTCAAACAGAGACCAATACCAGGAGCGGTCCCTAAATAGTAGCATCTGTGAGGACCTGGTCCACATCTGGTCCTGATTGAGATGAAGCATTCTTGAACTGCTGAGATGATACCAAAGTAGGGAAACACTTTGGTGCTCTTAAGAAAGGGGAATGCGTTTTGCATGGGCGTGGAGTGCTGGAGTCAGACAGTGGACTGAAGCATATTCCCTAAGATGACCATAACACTCCATCGCACCCTGCATGCTTTCCTGATCCCCACTAACTGAGAGGGTGTGGACCACTTTCTTGAAGTCACAGCCAATAGAATGTGACTGTAGTGACACTGGGTGAGTTCCCTGGCTGGATCACAAGCACATGGTCTGCAGGGACCTGAGCTCTCCAAAAGCTACCTCTTAGAAGCCCCGACCATACTCTAAAACACACAAGTGAAATTGAACTGGTAGACAGTTCAATGGAGCTCAGCTTCTGCTCCATTATTCCAGCTGCCCTGGCCTTGCAAATTGATGTCAACACTAGGTTTAGCAGACAAGTAATCTCCCTGTACCCTTGTAGAACTCTTGACTCGGAGAATCCTCATGCAATATAAAATGGTAATTGTTTTATTGCAGTATATTTGGTGGTGGTAACAACCCCCCCCATCCCTACACACTATACACTGTATCCTATGAGAAACTAAATTTTCAGTTCTGGACTCCACAATGAATAGGCAGGGCTGGGAGATCTCCATGGACTTGCTGAGTCACTTTTCATGAGGTCTCTAGTTAGGGGCCTTCCAAGCAGTATACAAAAGCAGCGTCTGTGAAGCCGAAGGCTATTGCCTAGAAGTTACTGGATAGGACAGGACATGGGATAGATATTCTAGGTTTGCACAGGGAGACTGCTAAATCATCAAGCAAATGCTCTGTTTGTATGGACAGGAACAGATGAGAAGCAAGAGAACATCTGTGCAGACCCAAGCCTGGAGCATTCTTGGCTGAGAGAACACGGGGTGTCCCTCAACTTGCGGGATCAGCTCCCAGCAGCATTCAGTGTCATAGTGCATGTGGCACTGGGCAGAAGTGACCACGGCAGCCTAGTATAGAGTGACACACAGAGGAGGCAGTAATCCTTCAACTGGGAAGTCCTCTGGAGGCTGTAAAATGAGAGACTGGATACTGGGCCACTTTCCAATGGTGCTGACGTGTATCCCAGGGGTCATGGGAAGTAAGAGTAAAATGACTGTATTGATAAACCCACATGGCACAACAGTTCATATCTTTATAGAAGTTTAAAAACAGCTCCCATTTTCTGAAAAATAAGACAGAAATCAAAAGCAGTGGGAAGACCATGCTTAATGAAGCTCACACATATAAGTCAGTACTGGCCAATATGAACTTGAGGGCAGCAGTCTTTCAGAAGTGACCCAGCAGGTCTTTATGGCTGTCATTTGCCATCCTTACACACATGTGGGTCAAAAATGGGGTCCCGAGTCTGCTCGGGGCTAGGGCCGCTGGCTAAGGCAGGACGTGGAAATTTTTGACTGTGCGCACCCCCACGGAACTGCCAGGCAGATGTAGGGCAGTGAGAAGGCACAGGATCCTGCTCCGGGGGTGAGGAAGAGGCAGTCTAGGGTCCCCATGGACCTGCTGGAGTTGGGCTCTGACTTTCAGGCACCACAGATAGACACGGCTGGGGACCACAGAAGAGCCAGCTCTGGGGTCCCTGGGCCGCATGGAGGCCAGGGGCGTGAGGTTCTCAGTCTTGGACACCTCAGACGCCGCTGGATGTAGAGGAAGAGCTGAGAACAGAGTGGAGACCCTCGGGAAGACTCTGGCCCAGGGCAGAAGGGAAAAGGTTAGAAGGAGAGAGCTCTGGCAGGTTACTGCAGGGACGATAGTCCTAGGCTTGGGAGGGCGGCTGGTGGCCGTGGCTGGAGTACAGGGAGGCCTCCTGGCAGGAGGTTAGACATGGCTCCTTAGGAGACCTGCTCCATTGCTTCTCGGTGAGAAGAGGCAGTCCCTGGTTTTAAGGCGTTTATTGTAGAAAGGCAGAGAGAGGGAGAGAGTAGGGAAGTAGAGGCCGGCTGTGGCCACATAAAGAGAGGGGGAAGAGGGGGGAGCAGAAGAATAAGAGAGTAAGAGAGAGGAGGGGGCAAATAGCCCCCTTTTTAGTGGGCCCCAGGTAACTGTGGGGAGGAGCATACCTGGCTATTGCTAGGGAACTGTGGGGCGGGGGCGGGGGCGGGGGGGGGAGTCCCAACAGAATACCAGGGACTTGGGACATTGCCTAAGTGACTGATGGCCACATACTTCTCTGGGGGGAAGAATGGAGAGGGGGGCTATGGGAGGCTGTAGCTGGGACAGGAATCAGGGGCCCAGCAAGTGTGGCTGAACACCTGCTGTCTCATGCAGGTAGAAGTCACCGCCCACTAGGTCACTGGGGTTCAAGGCCTGTGCTTAACTGGGGACCAGGCTGTCTGTGCACAGCTCACCATCCCCCTCCATACACACACACACACACACACACACACACACACACACACACACACACCAAACCTCAGCATTTAAGGCATGTGGTGGCTTAGCTTTGTCTTCTTTGTCTTCTTTGGGATGCTGGTTGAGCTTTCCCTGCAAACCCTTTTCTATATCCCAACTCACCACAATACTGCAATGGGTGCTGTGACTAGAGCTATGCCACTGCCTGGGCAGTGAGCTGAGGAAAGATCAGAATCAGCTCTGAGGGGGCAGGGAAGAAAGCTCTGCTGTTACCCCCAAACTCCTGTACAGTGGTCCCCAGCATGCAGCATCATATATGACACTTGTGACAGCTCAGGCTTTCCATTCCAGAAGCATTTGCTCCCATACAGAATGTCTTTCAGAAGGCCCTGTCTTGGGGGGGGGGGGGGTGGGTGGGGGGGGGGGGGGTACGAACACAGCAAATCAACACAGTCTGGGTTGGTTGTTCTGAGATCCAGGGTGTCAGGACAACCAACCCATGAGGCCACCCTGCCGATGATGCTGATGGAACTAGGGGGGATACCCCTCCTGGCCTCTAACAAAAAAAAAAAAAAAGCAGCTGTTCTGATGGTGAAACCAAAAGAAAGAGCCATCAAGAGTTCTGGGAGAACCTGGCAGGTTTGGGACTCGGATTCCCTCTGAGATCAGTCACTGGAAGGGTCACTGAAAACAAGTACCCAGCTTGAGCCTCATCAGTAAAATGCTGAGTCACATCAACAGTGTCTTCGGCTTTGTTCTGCACTACTAGGGGCTGATAGCATTTTGTCTAAGCTCTGCCCCACAGTTACCTAGCAACAACCAGGTCTGCCTGTTCCACTATAAAAGGGGCTGCTTGCCCGCTCCGGGCTTCCTTGCCTTCTTGCTCTGTCCTCTTGCTCCTTTCCCTCCCTCTCCATTCCCCTCCCCTTCTCTCTCCATGTGCTAATGGCCAGCCTCTATTTCACTACTTTCTCCTTCTGCCTTTCTCTGCCTCTACTACCCTCTCAACTCTCCTCTCCATGACCTGAATAAACCCTATTCTCTATCTGTCCTGTGGCTGGTCCCTCAGGGGGAAGGGATCCCTCAGCATGGGCCTGCAGAGGCACCCCCTTCCCCCACACCTGGCTGCACATCCACCAAACACATTTGTTCTCTCTTTATCTTTTTATAAAACACGACGGGCTGCTGATGGGACCCTCAAACACATAGTACAAGCACATAATACAAAGTTTCAAGGCCTATGGAAAAGAGAGTATCTTTGCTCTTACTGCCTTTTATAAATTATAGCTTTAAGTGCAATTTCATTTTTAAACATGCCTTAGGTTCCTTAAAAATTGAAGGCTTACAAACCACGATTAAGGTATCTCTAGACTTCCCACAAGATTGACATCACTCAAACACCTCCACACAGCATCAACAAAGCCTGGTTTGGGATTGACAAGGCAATGTTCCTAGAGGCTCCACTCTTTATTACAAAGACTTCTATGGCCAAGTATTTTCCGTGTGATGGTGTATTCTGTCACTGAAAAGCTTTTCCAACAACAAAATGGTGCTAACAAAGGCTGAGACAGAACAATCTTGAAATGGAAGCCAGTCTGGGTGACACCATGAGTTCCTGTTTCAGTCAGAGGAAGGAACAGAGTGTGGAAGCTGAGCTCAGGCTAGGATGCCCGAGGCCCTGGAGCTGAGTCCCAGCTCTGCAGGGGTAGGAGTTGATACTAAGGCTATTTGAGATGTGCAGCCCCACACAGCCACAGTGACCTTCTCCAGCTGAGTCCTGAAGCTCCCCAGAGTGGCACCCAGCAAGGCCGGAGAAGGATCAACAGCAGCTCTTCCTGGAGTTTCCATTTTGTTCTATGTCAAGTAGTTGAAAGGATTACTTTCATACATTTATATTATAGAGTAGAAGGATCAATTTGCATAAATTCTAAAGATTAAAGCAAGAGACTTCAAAGAAATTCTGAACTGGCTGCTGGCTACTTCTAGCTACAAAGGGTCTAGACCCTAGGCATTATATATTGATTTCCTCTGTATTCAGGAACTTCAGTGGAAAAAAAAAATGGAAAACCTCTGATGTTGTGGAAAGCACGCAGACATTGGCATCATGCAAGCCTGCAGCCTTAGTTCTGACTCTGCCAAATGCTGCCTGTGTGAGCTTGAAGATGCTTGCCCCTGTCTCACAGATAAGGAACTAAGACAGTTACACCTAACTTTCAGGCCCTCTTGAGGAAAAGAGTAAAATCTATAAACACGCCCAGCACATATTAGGTAGTAACTGCTTATTGGCCCAGCACACAGCAGGTAGTAACTATTGGTAACAACAATAATAACACTGAAAATAACAATAGACAAAGGTTGAGAAAAAGCTAACTTATTGTATCTGACATTTCATAACAAAACCATCACAGCTTGGGGAAATGTCCTTGTTCTCCACATCACGGCTTTATATCACCGAGGCTGTGACAGGCACACTGTAAAAAGGATATAGCATATGTATGGATATGTGCTAAATGGAGCTGTGGAAATATAAGAACCTATATCATAGGCTTAAAAATATCACAGATAAATAATCTAAAATGTTTCTGTTTTATAGTTAAGTACATAACTTAAATCAAAGGACTTTTAAAAATAATTCCAGAATGTTATGGTGTGTATCTGTAATGTCAGCATTTGGGAAGTGGAAGCAGAAGGATCGTGAGTTCAAAGCCACCCTTTACTACACAGCAAGTTCAAGGCCAACCTAGGACAATTGAGGTCTTATCTCAAAATAAAATACACAAAAAGTCCATAGTATACTATTTTGTATCTACATAGCAAACTGGTGTAGGGGAGAGACAGCAGTTCCACAGTGATGGAGAAAGGAAAAACACAGAGACCCAGATGTCAGAACGGCTCTCTCATGATGGCTCTGATGGAAGGAGGCCTCCAAGCTGAGTGTCTTCAGAGGCTAAGAGTCACAAGGCACCATATGAGGTCACTGTTAAACCAACCCACTTGAGATACCAATGAAATTCAAGATGTTGACCAGTATGGGCAGGTTCCCCAAGTACTATCAACTGAAAGAAGAATTGCCACTTGTAAGCACTCAGTGACCAAGTCTCACTCCTCAGAACACAGGTTACATTAGCACTGAAGGAAGAGATAATAAATACACATTCTTTTAGACAGTACTTGCTGATCGATGCCTTACACAGCCAGGACAAGGGAGGCCCCGGGGTGGGAGGTTCCTGTAGAACTGTTGGGACCTCACAAGGGCAGCCACTCATACATACATGATCCCGTGAACAGCTACAGCCATACTAGAAAAGAAACAGAGAAGGCTGAAGCCAGGGTGGGGGAAAGTATCAGGTAGGAGATAGGGTGACTTTGATTTAGACATCAGGAAAATGACATTGACTCAGAGATGAGCATGAAGAAGAGGGGTGAGCATGAGCCAAGGCCAGGGAGGAAGAGGGTGAGGATAAGCCAAGGGGGAGGAAGATGGTGGTAAGGTCTCAGCATACAAGGCCTCGGAGGACGTGGTTAGGATGTAGGCTACTGTCACAGTGTAATGGGAAACATTCCGATGCAGAAGCAAGAAGAGCGTATGCGAGCTCTTAGAAGGCCGTCCTGACAGCCACGAGAATGGTTTTGGTGAATTGTGAGGACTGAAGAAAGAGAGAGGGACATGGTGTCGGGAGCAGAGGGAGATGAAGACACTTGTTTCTAAAAGCAGAAGTGAGGTGATCTCCATCTGCTTTCTGTGGACAATGCAAAGCCTCTGGATTCTTGTTGAAATGCCACACATCCCTGTGTATTTAAGCTGACAGAGTGTTGGGGAGGGGAGGGGGCTTCAGAGTGTTCCCAGGGACAAGTAACATAAGTTAGTGCACAAGTTAGTATATTAGATATTAGTTAATACTTAATTAGTAAGTAATTAACCAAAGACTGGTAGCAGAACTTGAGCTGGAAACAAGGCACACACAGTAGGTCAGTGCTGAAAGTCATCTAAGAGTTTACTCTGGCATGGTGACTGCCTCACAAACTCTCTGCTCACAGTAGTTTCTGAACCCACTGCAGCCCAGCTACCATCCAAGCTGTTAAAGATGAAAAAAATTAGGAATTGTCTCCTCAGTTGTGGGAAACAGTTGACCGACATTTTATTTAACCATGTAAACCTTCAATAGTAGTTGGATCTTACATATGGCTACTCCAAACTAATGTATAAAACTCTGTTCATAAACTAAAATAAGATGATGTTTATTTTTATTTTATGCATATGAGTGTTTAGGCTGTGTGTATGTAAGTGTATGCTTGAGTACCTGGTGCTGAAGGAGGAGGGATGGATAGATAGATAGATAGATAGATAGATAGATAGATAGATAGATAGATAGATAGTTGTGAGCCACCACCCAGCAGTCTTCTGCAAGAGCAGCCAGGACTCCTATCAACTGAGCCATCTCTCCCTTCCCTAATTCTTATAAAATCAAACAGTAATATCACCAATACAGACCATGGAAATGTAAATTCCAAAATAAATTGTGTTTTTGTATTCATAATACAGACTCTGGATCCCCAGACCATTGAAGAATCATTTTCCCAAGAATAGTGCAGGACTGCCCTCCCTGCAGAGGAAGGTACCCGCGGTAGACTTGCTTTCTTGCTGTACACAGAGGGCGGACAGCAAGAAGGGAGCAGAGCAGAGACTGGGTTCAGGGTCAAGTAGACGTGTCCCTAGCTCAGAGATATGTGCACTCCCTCTTAAGTTCTAGGTCAGTCCCTCGAAACCTCTCACCATGGGGGACAGGCACCGGACATTTCTCAGCTCATTTTCTCTAGAAACATTCCTCTTCCTTCCTCCTTAGCTCCCAACCTGCCCTGTGAGGACCAGTGGACACATGACACCCACAAAGAATGACTGGTTCCCTATTTATAGCCACTCTGCACCAGACAAGGACACTGACTGATGGCCCCTCAACTTTCCAGAATGACGGTCTCTTGGTTCCCATCATTCCTCTCTGATAAACACTTCCACTTGGATGCGTCTTATCTGCCCAGCCTTTCTCCCACCCATTTGTTAGGCTGACTTGGTTCACTTGGTTTTATTATTTGTTACAAGTTCCAGTGAACAAACTCAAGACAGCTTTGTCAAGCTAAAGCAACAAATATTTATTCTATATTTCTATGGAATGGGGGCAGGCTTGAGAGGCCCGTGTATTTGTGGGATGTAGAGAGGCTTGAATGCTTTGAACAGATCTTGGCTTCTGTCCTCTCTCTGCTCTGGGTCATCTGCCTGTTCTCTCCGCAGGATGTGTTCTTACAGACTGCCCTGAGTCTGGACTGTCTAGAGTCTGGACCTCTAAAGCTCAGACTGATCATATAGGCCCTGCTGCACCCAGCATGAACACTAGGAGGACCAATAATAGGAATGATGCTTTAGCCAGTTGGAAACAGTACAGGAGAGAACGCTAAGATGTCTTGTGTTTAGAGGGGTGGGGTATGTGACTAGGCCGGGCTGAGCAAACCACAAGGGCGTGGCTTTAGGAGCCAGGTGATTGCAGCCTTACAGAGCTTTGTTGGTGCCAAGGAGACTTAGGAACCTTGCACTCCCCAGTCTTGTCTGCCTGTCCCTCCATCTGCAGCTCCCTCAGACTCCCCCTGCTCACTGCTTTCCACGCACATTAGCCTCTTTGAAAGGCAACACACTGTGCCTCCTGCTGTCTGGACCTCCACAGCAGGCCTTCCCAGAGTCTCATCTGAACTTTCTTCCTTGGAGTGGCTATCCCCAATCCTCTACTCTACCTGAGACTGTGTTGCCTTTCTTAGTTAACATCATGCCTCCAACACTAGTGTGAGCATCATTTACTGTATCTAAGCATGTGCTGCCTCAGTTCCCTTGTCTACCCCAGTACAAGCTAACAGAGAGAGGGACCTGGATCTGAGAACATGCGATGGCATGAGCGGGTATCTCTGCAGTGTTTGTTCTTTATGAATGAGTTCCCTGCTTTCAGGCAGGGACAAGGGAAGCATTGTGATCGGTTGATGCCAATGAAAACAAAACCTAAACTTAATTTGTCTGAAATCCACAAATGCCAGGTGAAACAACGCAGCAGGAAGGGGTACTTGCCTGGCTAGCCTGGTGACCTGAGTTGGGTCCACAGAACCAATGTCAAGATCATAGGAGAGAATCAATTCCAGGAAGTTGTCCTCTGACCTCTATACATGCTGGATCACAAGCACTTCCCCTCTCCCAATGTTATTTTTTAAAAGTTTAATACTTATTTATGAAGACTTATTTGTGGGTTAAAAGGAAGTACAGAAGGAAGAAGAAAGAGAGAGCAGAGCTAAAAAATATTCATGGGTAAAAGTTAAATTTTAGGGAGCCCATGTATCATTTCTGTTTAGTCTCAATAAAAGGATAGCCATGTACAACTTTTATTCCAACACAAACTGATATGCATGCGTATCTTCCCCAAACTCCCTTCACCTGTCAGCATTGCCTCATTCTTGGCAGAGTGCTGTGACTGCACAGACCATCAACAGAGCTCTTGTAAATTTGGTAAAGGGTTTTCATATAACATGTATAAAGAAAAATACTGTCAGAAGGAAAAATGAACTTTGTTTAAATTTGGTTTAAATGAAAACTTCAATCGTTGGCATTTAGGATAAATTATAGGACATGTCAGGGAATGTTTAATAATTGTATTTAAAGCAACCCAGCTCCTCGAAATTGGCTAGGAGTTTGTCGGTGTTCATGTTTTTTCACAGAACCTACTTGTGGTTTTACTTCCCTGCCTATTTTAACCTTTTGTTTTGGATAAGTGGATCACGTTCACCTTGCGCCTACTTTATAGTCTGAGAGATAGACTTAATTAGCAATCTCCCCGCCTCAGCCTCCCAAGTGTTTTTTGTTCATCTCCATTTACCCACGTCTTCTTCAGGTCTTACCTAGTGTTCCAGGGTCACCCTTGGCCATCTGTCCTAGACAGAATCTGAGTTGGCTGACCTCCTTTGGCATTGTCATTTTGATCTCTGGCCACTGCCTCCAGAGGTCAGTCTTACGTCTATAACTCTGTTTTCTGGGAAGCACATTTTGGCTTCCTTGATTTCTCCATAGCGGTCTACTTTAAGGTCCAGGGGTCCCCTATATTCAATGTCCTGTGTGAAGAGGCTGAAGAGCCTGCTTTATGCAGATAATCTTTGATCACATGCAAAAGTTGATGCAATTTAGAAACCTAACTTCAAATGTTAATTTTCCAGTCAGAAAGCAGACATTGAACTTCCTTATAAATCATTTCCATAGCACTAGAAGATGTCCGACCTTTCCACCAGCCAACACAGATCAGGACAGTGTGATCCGGAGGTAGCAGGCTCATGCGTATCACTCAACATTGGCAGTGGATGGGCATTCTTGAATTTATAGCAACTTTTAACAAAAGTCCTCCTGTTTTAAAAAATAATAAAATTTGCCCAAATTAGTAGATACACTGCTTTATACTACTATCTATTTAATGAAGTGGTATGTAAATTTTGCAGGAAAAACTGGAATAATCAGTAGAGGACAAACCTTTGGGAAGTAGAGCATGATCTTATTAAAAGTTTCTTAGAAGGTTTGCCGGGAAAGTAACCACTCTCTGTGCCTTTCCCACCACACACATGGCACACAGCTTAACCTGGACAAGACAGCTTCTCTAAACAGTGAACATGCCAGGAGCTGATAATCACAGAAGTAGGGACAGCCCATGAGGTAGGTGGGAGCCTTGTAGAGAAGTCTGATGCTGTACTCCAGGGCCTCAGAGAGTCTGGCCTAGGCTTTCTCTGCTCACTCACAGTTCCTGAAATGATAGCACTCTGATTTGTCCTCTGTACTAATCAAAACCAGCTGGTCTAGCCTGTCTGTAACCCAGACACTGGGGTGGCTGCCGAAAGGCCTTCCTATATCAGCTAAGGCCATGGGCAGGAGTTTATATATGATGGGGAATGTTCACCAGTGTAGCTTATCCAAATGGCCTCACAAGGTGAGGAAAGGGTAGGCTTGGAGCAAGGTGTGGGAACTAGAGCAATAAGGGAGGGGAGGTTAACCAGCTGTGGGAGTCAGTGAGATTCCTTGACACGGTGCAGGGCTCAGCAGCTACACCAAATTCTTCCTGATTCTCTTGGCAGCCCTAATCCAGCTGTGCTTGACATTGGTTTGGCTTCATTCCTGTCTGGACGTTTGCTGGGCTCTGCTTCTTTTCAAATTTGGCTCCTACTTTGAGAATCTCCCATCCTGATGTTTGGGGCCCCCGATCTACCCAGTACCTGCCTCTGTCTTCTTAGCTCACTCTCAGTTCTAGCTGTTGGATCGCTTGCTGCCCCTAACACAGGCAAGCCCCCATTTAGTGATGTGCAGATGGTAGCCATCATGATAACGGTGTCAAGCTACACTGGATCTCTTCCTCCAGAGAGTCACCTGGGGACCTGTCACACTAAACCTGGTTAGACTGTCATCCAGGTTTCCCATCTGGAACCTGTGAGACACTCCTTGGCAAACTATAAAATACTGTACATGTACTGAGGGGTGAACTGAGTTGTTGTACCAAGAGGCATAAGTGTTGGCTGAGTGGCAGTTCCAAAGACCAGAACTCCCGCTTGGAGACATCCCGAATGACAGGTACCTTCAATTTTCTGATGGAATCCACCCAGGTCTGGATTGCTGGAGAACACTGGCTCAGGCACAAGGTGTCACTTTGTGCTAAAACTTGTGGTGGTTGACAGATATACAGCATACTACAGTTTATAAACTATCAAACTATGTACTATAGGTAGGTGGACCGTATTGTATATGAATCACGGCTCAACACAAAGAAAACACTGAGTGGACTTCAGGACAAGAACGTAACTTGCTCAGTGCAGCCTCATTTCTATCAGAGGGAGGGATAGAAAAAGATGTGATGTTCCAGAAGTTCTGGATGAGCTTTGATGAAGCATATATGTTGACTCTACCTTGTGGAGCCAGCCCTGAGTTGCCTGTGGGAGGGATGTCTCATGGCACGGGAACTGGTGTGTGTAGGCTCCTCTGTGCCTATAGCATGCAGAGCTATGCAGACTATTTCCAGCGTTTGATTTTTCCAAACAAAAGGAGAAACGAAGCACACAAAACCCAACAGTGAGTTGATGAGCAACTTTGCATATATATAGAATTTCCAGGCAATAAAGCATGTGCTCCAACAAGCTTGCCTTTGTTTAGGGGGAAATTATGCTTTGCCTTCCCACAATGCCCTGTTCAAAGCCCAGTGTGCCCTCCTAATTTAAATTAGTCTTTCAACTGCAGGAGTATTCCAAAAGAAACTAATTTTCACAACACCCATTCATGGAACTTAACTAAAACTTCCATTTTTTTAAGGGGGTGGGGCAGTGTAAAGCCCACAACACAGTAAGGTTTTCTGCTTTACACAATCCTTAGAACAATCATTTCCTGAATATCTATAAATATTATTTTGATTATGTGAATGGCTTTAAATAGCTGTTTATGGAAAAACTCACAGTACTGTAAGCCTGCAAAGAAGTCCGCCTAATATAAAATATGAGTGATGGAATTAAACACAAATTGCACAATTATATTCTAATTTGTAGATTATAATTCAATGTGTCATAATGATGTATCCCCAAAATTATGTTATCTAGAAAAAAAGATAAAAAGCTGATTAAGATAAGTTTCCTTGTAAATCTTAAACTAGTTCCCTCAACGTCTGGGTAATTTCACTCTGTCCATCATAATAAGAACAATTCAAATGGAAGACCCGAAAGGAAGGCTAACCGTCTCCCAGCTCTGGCAGATTCTGCCTTCTTGAAGTAAAATCCCCTCAGCCTGTGTGAACAATAGTGCCCGTAGTCTAGTGGAAGAGTGCAGTTGTTTTTAGCAGTTAAGACTTTGGCTTGGCAGCTGGAGAGATGGTCTATGGCTAAGAGCATGGCTTGTTCTTCTAGAGGATAGATACCATCTCACTTCTTCACATCTGCCTGGGACTTCGGCTCCAGGGGATCCCCTGCTACCACCCCCTGCACCTCCATTCACATGGCTTACACTCACTCACATACATGTGCATATACACGTGAATAAAAATACGAATCTTGATTCTTAGAGAACATGTTAAAGAACCACTGTCGCTGATATGACACCTAAAGCCTCCACAGTCACTGATCTTTGCTGAACAAGGCAAATTTGAAAACAGCTCAGGAGAAAGTTGTAGCAACGGGTGTTGCTTGACTTTTATTTTGAATCATTCGTTCCCCAAATTCCTTCCTTCTCGTATACAAAACTTAGATATGTATTTCTGAGTGCTTGTAATGAATTGAGTGTGTCCTATAAAATCCTCTGAGATAGATACACCTTCCGAAGGGCATCCATGAGGAGGAGGACTAAGCCCCCCGGAGGTAATGCATGAGTGGATTCCTGTCGTGATAGCCAGAATGGGCTTGCTCTAAAAGCAAGTTCTGCCCTTTTCTCACTCTTTCTCACTCATGTGATGCCTTCTGCCAGGCTGTAATGCAGCAAGAAGGCCCTCACTAAATACATGTTGGATTCCTCAGCCTCCCATGCTTTGAGCCAAGTTAATTTCTATTCCTTATAAATTACTCCATCGGCAATATTTCAATACAGTAGAAACATTTATTGATCAGAATAATATTTGTAGATAAATTACAGCAGCACAAAATTCTGTGTTTGACCGTCTCAGAAAGCCAAGTCAGAAGTAGAATTGTTTTGTTTAAGGGATGTTGGCCAGTAGGAATCTCAGAACAATGGCCGCAAAATGCACCCTTTGGCGTGTTTGTACGGCATATTGATCTCGTTTTCAGGTTGGTACAAAGCACTCAGTCCTCAGATAAGGAGACTGAGTGGGTAGAGAAAGATGGCTCCTGGGAAATGTGCACTGGCCCTACTTTTGAGCAATAATTACTAAAATCAAACTTCTAGTTAAACATGTTCAGTTGCTTAAAAAAAAAAAAAAATACCACCCACCAGAATGACTCTCAACAGGACAGGGAATTAAGAGTCCTGAAAGCAGGATCCAGCTGCTGTCTAGGGAAGGTGGAAAACAAAGAAGAACAGAAAACATAAAAGTGGACCGTTTGGCTGGATGCTTCCTGGGGGCATTTAAAACAGACGCAGATCACAACAGCCTCCACTCCCCACTTCTGCTCCCTCACATACGCATACCAGAAGCTGTGAAGAGCTCTCCAAAGAAAACCCAAACACAGCTCTTCTTGGTGCTCTTTGAAGAGGCTCGATGTACAAAGCACCAAGTGGCCAAGGAGCATGGAGAGAGCTCAAGACAGCTCAAGTCTGACGTTGCAATAATTCTCCTGCAGCCTGCACTGCCCACTTTAAAAGGTCAAAACAGTGTGTGCAGGTGCTTGCGCTAATGTGAATATTTCAAAAGACTGGTATGATCTTGAATGAGAAACAAACAGCAGGACACAGAGACCCTCCGTATGAGTCGGAAACACCCCAAGAGCAAAGGCACGTCTCTGCACACATTCTCCAGTCACGGATCAGTTTTCTCTTCTCATTGGCTCCTCACCTGAGCAGTCTAAAGTCCTATTCACAGTGCATGAATGGAATATTCTCTTCTCTCTTCTACAGAGCTGCTTAGACTTGCCTCCAAAACACATGTTCATAAAAAACAAATAAACATACAACAACAACAACAACAACCCATACTCTCTTCCACCAAATCTTTCCCCTAAAGTGAAAAGAGAAGAAAGGGAAGAGAAGACCTAGAATTGTACGTTTTAGAAAAATTAGCCCTGGCTTTCTATTCTCCACCTTGTAATAAAAAGGACTTTACATCCAGAGTTCCCATAGAAAATAATTGGGCTTCAGTGCCAAGAGCCCCGAATCTTAGGCCAATGAGATAATATTTTGACTCTTCATAAGTAAAGAGCCACGACAAAGTTAAGATGGCTTTGTAAAAGCCTGTGAACAGACTGAGCTGTCCAGGATGGCCACTGGCCTTGACTATTCTCTGTGGGTCACTCCACACTAGACAGGAAGTGAGCAAAAGTGACCCACCTCTGTGTGGTCTACTCAACTATTCTAAAAGTAAACTCTGATGACTGGTGGGTCTTATCCACAACGTATAAGGACACATGAGAGTAGGCTACTCTGACTTTGTATGTCTTTCGGCCCAAGAGCAGTGGCTCTTACCTTCCTAATGCTGTGACCCTTTAATACAGCGCTCATGTTGTGGTAACCCCCAGTCATAAAATTATTTTCACTGTTACTTCCCAACTATAATTTTGTTACTGTTAGGAATCATAATGTAAGTATTCCTGATAATGTCCTTCTTTCGTCTGTCCTGAAGGCTTTTGGCCTCCCTGCTTTATCATACTGACCAGAAAAGACCCTTTACACTGGGCCCTCACTGTAGTCTGGGCAGACTTCTAGTATCACCTCTCTCTTATACACAATACATTTTTAGACATGAGCCATACTTTATGCCTCTCTCTCTCAAACCAGACTATAATATGGTGCCTGAGAAAGAGGGCAGCCTCTATAAAATTTACTGCATAAATCAATATATTATATCATAAATATATGTGAAAGTTTCCAACAGAATGAACATTTCTGAATTTCTGATTTTCACTTCTAGTTACCAGGTCAAAGTTTAAAGACCTGTGTGTGTCTTCCAAAAATGCTACACTTAGTTCAAGATCTATAGGAGAAAAGCAGGTATGATATATATGCATCACATCAAACTCATTTTATGGACATCTCTTAGTTAATTGTCTGACCTTACAACTGAACCTAAGGGCCCACCAGGAAGCAGTCATGAAGAGGAGAGCAAGAAAAGGCATGGAATGCCTGTCAGTGAACTGGCTGGCCTGCAAAAGACGCTTAACTAATGCATCTCAGATTTGTGCCTCTAAGCACGGGGATGTGGACTCTCATCTTCCATTATCAAGGTCCACACTAGCTCCCCTTTACCCACGAATTCCCCAATGATCTTGACTTTAGGCTGGGGAATCTCCCATGGCTTAGGAAAGGCCCTAGAGTAGGCATGCAAAGGCTGCAAATGACTGTGACAGGATGCTAATGTGCTCTGGAACTGTCCATCACACCAGCAGCTAAGATGGTGGGCCACGTCGTATGTTGATCTGATACAGAAAGAGCAGTGAAAGAAAGAAAGAACTTAGGACGTATAAGTGCTTCGCAAAGATGGAGTGTCAGAGGGAAAGGTGGGGTTCTCAACTGATGTCCAGTAACACCCAAAGCTTACACCCCCTCACCTGAGCCCCCTGCTCCCACCAACATACACCTCTACCACTCAAAGCACAAAAGGGACTAAGCACAGGCATGAGTCCTTCCACACTCACTATGAATTCCTGCCACCGTGCAATTGGGTCTTGGAGGTCTTTTATGAATATGTGAGCAGTAAAGAGAGGGGGCCCTCTTCCCTTCTCTTAGGCTTTGATGATGGATTTATAAAAGTTTCCTCCTAGTATGAGAGGTGTGCTGGCTAGCTCAAGTCAACCTGACACCAACTACAGTTATCTGAAAAGAGGGAACCTCACCCAAGAAAATCTTTCTGAAAGAGTGGGCTGCAGGCAAGCCTGTAGAGCATTTTTTTAAATTAGTGATAGATTTGGGAGGGCCCAGTCCATTGTGGGGGGTCAACCTGGGCTAATGATTCTGGCTTCTATATGAAAGCATGCTGAGCAAGCCAGTAAGCAGCACCTCCATGGCCTCTGCCTCAGCGCCCGACTCCAGGTTCCTGCTCTGCTTGAGTCCCTGCTGTGCCTGCCATCAGTGATGGACCATGATGTGCAAGTAGACGCCAAATAAATACTAACCTCCCCAACTTGCTTTTGGCCATGACATTTTATCTCAGCAATGGTAGCCTTGACTAAGACCAGAAGAATCTACTACCGATGACAGTGAACATCTTGATTAAGACTAGAGGAATCCACTGCAGATGATTGTGAACACTCTGACTAAGATCTCTACCAAGGACAGTAAACTATTTCTTAACGTTCTCTGAGTCAGTTTAGTAAATCCACTTGTATTCATTTCTATGCCATTTCTATGCTAAACCGATAGGCTCCCTCTCTTCCCATTGTTTTTCTAGCTGAACCTGTACACTGTACTGCTCATTTGAAGGAGAAGTCAGGCGCCCACTCATGTCTACTTGCTGCACATGCATGTCCACTGCGCAGAACATGTGACCGTGAGTTTGGCTCTTTGCTTGTAATCAGCCTTACTTTCCATCAAGTGTCTTTCAGCTCAGCACAGCCCCAGAGTTTTGAGAGAAACGGATGCCATGGCGATGATTAGAGGAAAAAAAAAAAAAAAGCAGAAATTAGTCTGTAAAGTGCTCTCTGTAAAACAGCTCAGTGGAGGAAGTCCTTGCTGTGCAATCACAAAGACCTGAGTTCGGATCTCTGTAGCTTTCATAGAAAGCTGAGTGCAGCTCCAGCTCTGGTAGGTGGAGCCAGGAGGATCCTGGGAGATCTCTGGTCAGCCAGTCTAGACAGATAGTGAACTCCAGACTCAGGGGGACACTCAATCTAAAATAACAAAGTACAAAAGGACAGAGGAGAACATCTGACCTTGATCTCTGGTCTCCAAGGGCATGCATGCAAGCAAGCATACCTGCAGACACACGTGTACACATAAAAAAGAGAAAATGAGGCAGAAGACAATAGAAAGGAGGGGGAAATCCACATATTTAGGAATTGAGAGAAATCAGAAGCCGCGGAGACACATCCTGACTTAATGTCTGGTAGATGTTGCAGTAATACTCATAAAGAGTATCTCCACACCAGTCCTAGAGTAAATCAAAGAAAAAAGATCGAGTCAGGCCTGGCTTCTGGGATGTGGGACCTGCAACCTGTGGGGCACTGGGCCTGGATTACTACTGTATAGCTGCTGTACTCAGGTTCTTAATAATCGTCAACAAAAGATCCCATGTTTTCATTTCCATTTCTGATCCTGAATGAAACATCTGATCGTGGGAGAAGATGTTTCCTGTGCACATGTCATGACATGGAGGGAATGACTTGAACGGAGGGGTATTCTCCACACCCCTCTTCCCTGTTTCTCACAGATTCAGTGCCAGCTACCTCTCTTGGTTTACAGATGCTAGACATGTTGGGTGGAGGAAGGGATGGGTAACCTGGTGGTTATGCTGACAGCAGGAAACCACAGTAAGTTAGGTTCTAAGTGGGTGAGACTCTAACCTCCTTCCACCCGCTTCCTCATCTGCAGAAGCAGGAAATGACATTTCAAAGGACAACCAAGGAAAATTCTTCAAAATAAGACTCCCTTAGATAAAGCCTAACTTCCTTGCAAAGAAAATTCTTGAGTTCCCTTAGGCAGGGCCGGGCGCAGAAGAGTTCTCAAAGGTCACCGGAGAGTCCCCAGGGACAACTGTGGAAATGGCTGTCGCCAGTTCCCTAAGTTCTGACTCTCAGCATTGGCCCTTATCTGTCATCAAACCTGCCCAAACTTCCTGTCTTTAAATAGAGTCACCACAAACGTCACCAGTCTTTAGCAAAAAAAAAACCCCAAAAAACAAAACAAAACAAAACAAAACAAAACAAAAAAACAGAGTTCTGGCTTCAGAACCTCAGCTATCCAAATTGAAACCCTCTAGATGGCTGTCAGTTTACACAGATGTCCCAGCTACATGCTCTCAGTTCGCTGTCTACACCCGAGCATTGCCTCCTGTCTGGCTTTCCAGTCCTGGAGCTGCTGGCTATGGTGGCACGTGCACTCAGCAGTACCCACAAAGCAAGGGAAGTGCATGAGGCCTTCTCTTTCTATAGCTGCTCATATGTGTCTCCTACACCACAGTGCAGTCCCAGAGTCAGAGAGACAGAGTCCAGGGACACAGAGTCCTTTAAACACACTGCCTGTAGAGTGCCTTTTCCTTTGCAACACTTACAGCATCTGTTCTCTAAAAAGTTTTCTTACTAAGGCTGACCTGACTCTTATAAAATTCCTATCTGTATTTATATTTCTTTCCTTGCTGACTGGTTTTAGGAAGCAGCGAATCAAGCCCAGTCAGAGGTGTACACAGAGATGGATAGATGCATACACCTATTTGATTATAACTCACGCATGTGTCTAACTAGTCCTCTGCTAAGACCTTTTCCTGTCAGTGGGAACTGCGGACTGTAATGGCCTCCGTGGGAGAAGCAGCATTTGTTACTTGGACACGGTCCTAATTACAAGTCTCCCAATGAACAGAGAGCAAATAATGCCCACGTTTCTGGCAACAGGACATGATTCAGTCTCTAAACCACTGAAATCTATTTGTAAGCAAGCAAGACTTCTTCACCATAATGCTTAAAAGTGTGACTGACAAAACGTGAATGATGAGATGCCAGCAAAAAAATGGATTTCTTTATAAAACAGGCCCCAAACATGTCAAAACCCCATTAATTTAAAAGGATTCAGTGTCATGCGATCTCTCTCACGGCTCTTTAGCCAGGGAAAAAATGAGTGTCTCTACTCATAAAGTATAACTTCGTTAAGTATTAACAGAGCTTGTCCAGTTTGAGGTTCTCATTCAGATCTGCTTTCTGAGATGACGAATGTGGCTTTCCTGGTATTTAAAATGAGATTCAAACCACCTAGCAATCTCAGGAATTGCCCGTCAGCACTCACACACTCCTTTCCTCGTCTGCAGGCTCTCCCCCAGTGGAGAGGTGTCTAGGAAGTCGATTAAAGCACACCCTCATAACTCCATAAGTGGTTGCCAGCTCCAGGAAGATGGACAATTGGGCTCTTCGCCAGATCAAATGCTTCCCATTAGGCAGTCAGAAAATGTGAAGCTTCCAGCAGCTCACAGGCTCTAGCAACATGAAATCACCACCACTCAGAGAAATGTGGGAAACTGTTGAAAAAACACTGCTTTCCGTTTTTCAATTCTGTCTTCCATGGAAAAGGAGAATATGAAGTTGGTTGGAACATGCCAGTCACCAAGCTGCAACTATGACGACCATAGTGGACGCAAAGCTACTTTAAAGGTATTTCGTTTAACTAATGAGGCAGAGACAGTATCAGAGATGGCGAAATATTCTTATATTCCATAAGAAAAAACTAACAGAAATGAAAAAGTCAGCATGCCTCTAAATGAAAGACAGAGGTTAGACTATGATTATCCCTCATTTACTGCTATAAGAGGTCAGTCTACCTTCCTCCAGGGGGACAAATAATTAACAATTCTCCCAACAGCTCTTCCATCAACACCCTGTGCCTAGTGACACCCCCGACCCCTACCCCATGCCACCAAAGGCTCTCTCTACTGCACAGCTGAGAGAGTCAAAAGAGCTAGAAGTACGTCTACCAGGTACCCTTTTCAACCACATATGATATCTTCCATCTATAAGATGGTTGCACATGGAGAAAGTAAGAATTGATCCAAGTCCTTTACCATCAAGATTCTCCAACTGCAGTGTGTGTTTTCAGTTATCTCTGTGCTGTCTTGGACACTGGCAAAGGGCATTCAATGGGGACAGCAAGATAGCTCAGTGGGTAAAGGGGCTTGACACAGAAGCCTGAGTCGGAGCTCCAGAACCCATGAAAACGTGAACAGATTTGACCTAAATCTACAAATTTGTCCTCTGACCTTCATATGTTGCATACATATACTGTGGTATGCACATATATATATATATATATATATATATATATATATATATATATGCACATATATATATGTACATATATATATATGTCATACACAGACAATAATAAAATATTTTTAAAGAACATTCAATACCTATACTGGCTGGTTTTGTGTGTCAACTTGACACAGGCTGGAGTTATCACAGAGAAGGGAGCTTCAGTTGGGGAAGTGCCTCCATGAGATCCAGCTGTGAGGCATTTTCTCAATTAGTGATCAAAGGGGTAGGGCCCCTTGTGGGTGGTGCCATCCCTGGGCTGGAAGCCTTGGGTTCTATAAGAGAGCAGGTTGAGCAAGTCTGGAGAAGCAAGCCAGTAAGGAACATCTCCCCATGGCTTCTGCATCAGTTCCTGCTTCCTGACCTGCTTGAGTTCCAGTCCTGACTTCCTCTGGTGATAAACCCTTTCCTCCCCAACTTGCTTCTTGGTCATGATGTTTGTGCAGGAATAGAAACCCTGACTAAGACAATACCCAAACATGAATGTGATATTTTATCATATGCCTGGTTATAGGTTCTTGAGTAAGCCTGTACTATAATAGGAGATAAGAACAATTCAGGCACTATGATACTGACAGCAATAAGTCATTTTAGTGCAGACTTCTACAAAGTGTCATGGGAATCCAGAAAAGGAAAAAACACATTTGTGGGAATTCAGAAGGTTTATAAGGAGGATGAAAGCCAAGCAGAGATCATAGCTTATAGGAGGTATTTTCTAAGCAGGAAAAGACAGTACTGGGTTTGTAGCCAGAGACAACGGTCTTAGATACAAAGACTTAGATACATTCTATCCACCAAAGGCAAATGAAGACAACTGATGGATATGGTTAAGTAGAAAGAGCTTTGTCTTATTCCACTTTGTGCTCTTACGTCAATATACCCAAGTCTAGGTATTTTAACAAAGAAAGTTTTATTTAGTTCATGTTTCAGGACTAGGAGGTTCAATCCATATGGTATATATCAGCATCCTGGGAAGGACCCCATCGGCTACATCACAGCATGATTGTGAAGCCGAAAGGGAAGCAGCCATGTGCAGAAAGGGTACATACATGAGCCAGGAATGGAGTGAGGCAGATGCAGTCTTTTTCAGTAACTACTAGTCCTGTTCCACGGCACAGAGAGATAATTAATTTATTCATGAATGTGGAGTCACCTGTCCTACCTTCAACTGAGCCTTGCCTCTTAGAGGTTCTATCACACCCCTACTCCAGGGACCAAGTATTATCTGGCACATAAACCTTTGAGACATAAAGCATATCCAAGCCATAACAGTCTTCCTAGAGCAGATCAGTACACGAACTCTACAGAGGGCTGAACTTTCCAGGCCATACAGTCCTGGCCATCTGAGTGGAAAAGTGGGCATTGACAATGCATAGCTAGATGAGTGTGGCTATGTTCCAATAAAACTTTGTTTACAAAAACAATGGCAATCTGGATATAGACAAAGCGACAGGTCCACAGACCTACCCTAATATGTAATAAGAGACACAGCTGTAAAAGCACTGAAACCCAGACCAGAGGCATTGCTTTGAAGCCTGGGAAACATGAATATTTTTTAAGTGAAAGAGAAATGATGCAAATCTCCATGCTAAAACCAATAACAGCAGCATCCGGTATGGATGTTTTCATACTTTGTATGGCCCAAATCAAAGCTATATCCTTTCTGTTCTCCACTCTACTCTGATTTCCTCAAATTGAGCCTAGCTTTGTCATGTTTTCCCGTGTAAACATAAAAGCAGGGAGATGCTCTTTTTGATACGGAAAGCAGCACGGTACATCACATCTCGCCCGCTCTGACACACCTGAACAAAAGTCTTAGATTAAGACAGGAAGTCTCTCTTTAGTAAAAGCTCTGGCTGTAAATCCAGTAAACAGCCCGCAGAAGTGGATCCCACGCTGTCCGACAAGGGCCCTGAGGAGGTCGGTCTGCTGACAAAGGTCCCCTTGTTATCAGTAGTGTAGCCACAAGTACACGCACAATCCATAGGATAGGGGGCAAATGACAGCAAGGAGGCAAGAAGGGCACCCTTCACAGAAATGGCTTTCACTTCAGACAGCAAGATAATATCTATATTTTGTCTACTTTGGATCACCAATAGGGCTCTGTACTAGGCCTCAATCATGAGCAAGACAGCTGTCTTTCAGAGAGCTCACAACCTAAGGAAGGGAATCAATAAACTTCTTTTGACCAAGTTTATAAAGCAACCCTTTTATATGTTGTCAGCCACACGGTGTCTTGCACAAGTCACCCTGCAGTTATATCCGAAAAGAACAGGTAATATTGGGGGGGGGGGAACCAATGGATGTAGCAGTGTTCTAATAAAACCGGAGTTTGTTCTGATTCTGAGTTAGACACAGCTGAAAGTAAGTTATGTGTGCAGGGATGAAAAGAATCGAGGTGGTAAAGCACGAGGCACATGGGGACTTGAGGTGTTGGACCAAGCCCGAGGGGTCCAGGAAAGAGGTAGAAAATAAGGTAGTGGCAACAAGCACCCCAGAAAAGGAGAGGGAGTACAGAGAGGCTCAGCAGGGAGGCTGAGGCACACAGAGAGTCCTGGGTACTGCCAGAAGGACTCAGGAGCTGAAGGACAGGAAAAGCCAGGTCCCTATAGGACAACAGGACGCATTAGGGGTTCTTGGCTTCTATAGTAAGAGAAAAGCATCAAAGGGTTTCAGGGATTGATTGGTTTGCTCTAAGAGATTCAGAGGTGGCCACAGGCCAAGTAAGTAGGCCATAGGATCCTAAGCAGAAGCTTAGGAAACAGTTCTATCTTGGTTTTGACTCCACCAATAGCCCACCAGAATGTAGGTCTCGGTTTGTAGGAGATGTGTTTGGAATCTCAGAAAGCATGTAGAGGGGGAAACTGAGGTAGGGGAGAGAGAAAAGCAATGCTGCTGTGGATAATTTGAAGTCAAGTAACTTATTCTGAGACTCACTGAGAAGGTATGGGACATGCATTCCATGCCCACCCATGAGGGGATGAAAAGCCTTTTGCAAACAAGTCTCTTTGCTTAGATGAACATGGGAGACATCATGCTGCTCTCTGCCTGTGGAGACCCTTTGTGCCCTAATGTCATTTCTATTGCTTTAATAAGGTACCTTAACTAAAATTACCAGAGGAGGAAGGACTTTATTTGGCTTATAACTCCAAGTTATAATGCATCACTTCAGGAAAGCCAAGGCAGATGGTGATATCCCATCCTTGCTAGCTTGCTTTCTAGTACTCAACAAACATCCTCTGCACTTACACCATCCAAGGTTCAGCCCATAAAATGGTACAGTCAGGATCACACTCAGGATAGATCTTCCTGCCTCAACTAACAATCAAGACAATGCCCCATACACATGTCCACAGGCCAACATGGTCTAGATAATTCCTCATAAGAGTCTCTTCCCAGGTGATTCTGGGTTGTGTCAAGTCAACAGTTAAACCTATCCAGCACATCTTGCTAGTGAAGAAAGCCACCAGGCAGAAGTAGGGGACACTGATGGTTGAAGTGGGAAGCAAAGGATCAGACCACTGAGCTCCCAGATAAATGAAACATGGTGCCACAAAGATGGTGCATCAAAAGGACTTATGGAAACTAATTCTTTTGTTTCATCAGAAATAAAACAAGAAAACTAGAAGCTACTTTCAAATGCTGTCAAATATATATATTTGGCCAATGTCAAAAAAAAAAAGGAAAAAAAAAAAAGATGTCTACAGAGATGATGGTATTGGCCAGAGGACTATGTCTAGACCATTGAACAACTAAAGCACCTCAGATAAAGATAATTCAACATAGACCTCTAAAACTCTCTGGGTGTGGTGGTGCACACCTTTAATCCCAGCACTTGGAGGCAGAGGCAGACAGATTTTTATGAGTTGAGGCTAACTTGATTTTCATAGAGTTTTCCAAGCCAGCTAAGGATACATAGTGAGACTCTGTCTCACAACAAACAAACAAACAAAAACCCTTTGAGGCAAACTACTTTAAACTGTGAGCATAGCATAGCAGCCCAGTGCAGAAAGGTCTGAGCAAACACAGAGAAAGGCCAGCATGGAATTCCCACAGCAGCAGGAATGTTCTGGATCTCACCTGGAGAAAGCATGCTTTAGAAATCACAGCTTGAACTGTAATGTGAGAAGTATGAAGACAAATCTCATATGAGGTTCTTCAAGGAAAACCAATGGTCCAGGCAAATTCTTTGGCCTTCTGTATTTACAGTCTGGCATCCATAGGTTTGACCAGTGACTGAAAATATTTTTTAAACTGTCTGCACTAAAAACATGCCTAAGTTTTCCCTTTTCATTGCTCCCTAAAGAAGACAAAACAATAAGGTTCACATTACCTAACATTGTGTTAGGTATTATAAGTAAGCTAGAGATTAATAAAGAACATAAGAAGGTAGGCACAGGGCTCATAAGACAGTACACCATTTTAGATAAGGGACTTGGGCGCAAGAACCAACCTGATGGACCATGGAGAGTACAGACTTTGCAAACACTCATCCAAGACCAGTATGCGGCAACCAACCCATGGCCACCACTGACTGCAAACACATGTTTTCTAACCAATCTACCTCCCCGCTGTAAATGGGGCCTAAAAGTACTGGTTACCCAAATTACAGTCCAAGGTCAACGTGGTATTAAGGCTTTGTATCTGAAGGTAAGGAATTTCAAACTGCTCTTGTGGCTTCCCACTCTGAGTTCCTGCTGTAGGAACGGTCTCCCAGGGAGGCTCCGCTTCATGCATTTTAACAGCTCACTGCTGGTGCCCTGGTCCTGGGGCGGAGGTTCATGGCTATAGTGGAATTTAAACACTGTGATCACAGGTCACTGTAGTAGCGAAATTGCTGTGGTGACAGTTTAGTTACTAGAAGAAACCTAATCGATGAGGACAGAAATTGGTCTGATTCCACAGCTGCTGTCCCAACTCCATGAGTCCAATTATCTCGCTGACCACATATATCATCTCTCTCCTTCCTTTCTCAAAAATGACTCTGACGTGGGGCTTGTTGTTTCCACTAACCTAAATGCTAGGTAAGGGGAGACTTGGTGCTCTCACCTCCTTCCAAACCATATTTTGCATCTCATTTCTATGCTGTTTGAAGGATAGAAAGGTACGTTTGTGCTGGGACGGCTCAGGAGTAGACTCTGTAACTAAAGTCTACTCTCAGACACAGCTGGCTGGAACAGGCTTCCAGCACAGCCCACCTACCTGAAAATTGTCTTAAAGGAGAGCAAAATTTTGGGTAAATTCCAACCAAACTTTTCTTAATGTCAGTCAGGCCCCATGAATGTCCTCTCTTGAGTTTGTTCAATGAACTGCTCTCTTTAAAGAGTCTTTATCCATCTCTGGCAGACTCTTTCCAAGGCTGGGATAGTTTCTGGGTTTTTAAGTATTAAACATGTCGCTTTAAACGTATCATATTCCAGTCTCCTAAACACCTTCCTGACCATCTGATCCCCCAGCCAGATGATCTCCCTGCCTCGACTTCATCCTTTGGAATCAGTGGATGAGTAGCCATTGACAAAATTAAAAGTTGAATGATAAAGCATGAGTTAGTGCAGTGATTGAACCAAGAAAGATGAGCAAGGAAGCACCTGCTGCTCTGCAGAGCCAGAACTTCAGAGCTGGCGCATCCAGCATACATCATTCTAATAGTACCAACGGCAATGCTGGTGACTACTGGCATCTTACAGTATGGAAGGCACTTCCACAAGTTAGCTCAGCCCAGCTTTACTCAATTTTACAATAAACCCCAGATACTAGAGCCTCACTTTTGCCAATTAAAAAACAGAAAACTGAGTTAAGGAGACAAAGTATTTCAGCCAATACTTAGTTAAAAGTCCAGATAGGACCAGTAAGATGGCTCTGGCTCACAAGTAGAGGTGCTTGTCCTGCAAGTCTGGTGACCTGAGTTCCATCCCCAGAACCCTTCCCCAGAACCCTTGCAAAGGTAGAAGGAAAGAACTGTACATACATACACACACACACACACACACACACACACACACACACACACACACGAGAGAGAGAGAGAGAGGGGTGGGAAGAGAGACAGAGACAGAGAAACTTCAATAGTAAATACATTTAACATTTTTAAAGGTCAAGATAGAAATGTAGACCTTGAGATACGGAATTCCTTCATAACTCACAGTCAGCTCCCACCTCCACTCCCCATCACTGCTTATACTCCATTCTTAGCCTTGTTGCCTCTCAGAAACATTTCAGACTGAGGTATCTTTAAAGCTCATGCATTTTATTAAATGAGAGAGGTAAACAGGCACTGAGTAGGTCCCACTAACTAAATAAAGAAGGCACAACAAGGTCTATACTCCAGGCCTCCAGAGTTAGGCAGCCCCAGAAGACCCAGGGCTGCAGTAAGGAATTCATTCCAACTGGATCCCCAAAGAGATCCAAAGAAATCAGAAAGAGAAGATGAAGGGCAGGGGCAGCCATCGGCCACAGCAAATTTCAAGTTGATAAAAGAACATTACTGAATAGTCACAAGGCATCTTGTACTGAATGCTCCAAGACAGATGGTTTCTGCAGAAATAGATCATTTAATCTGAGAAATTTAATATAAAATTAGAAGACAAATACTGGATCTACTTAATTATCAACCGTTCCTCTGCTCAAGCCCAGGGACATACCACATATTTATTTTAATGCTTTCCCATCTGTAGGTATAAATGAACTTATTTGCGAAGTCTAGTAGAGAAGAAACTTCCCCTTTGCTCCGCTCAGCTCAGCTCACTGCGCCCCATGTGGTGATTCTTTGCATCACCTCTCCCCCTGCTACCTGACCTCATCACCTCCCGAATGGCAGCTTCACAATGCTTTTATAGAATATCCCCTCCCCACATTTCAAAGAACAGGGGTGGATAGAAAGGCTGTTGAGGAATTTCTTCCATAAAAACACAGAGTTCTGTCTCAAGCCAGATTCTTGGAAGAACATTAAAAACAAAAGCAGAGCCATGTGCTGGAGTAGCACAATGCTAAAACTATTCTTAGCACTTTAGAATTAACAGATTCTTCTCATGGACATCAGCAGAACCAGTCTTGTTCCCAGCTTTACACAGGAGAAGAACTCGACTCATGTAAATCGTCAGGTTCAGAGACTGAACCCAGTGGTGTTCCCAGGAGCACAAAGTGCTTCTCTCTGATTACAGGTAGTCTTGAGCGGTCTAGACCAGCCCAGGTCACTGAGCTGAATTCAACTAAACCTGTAGACTAGAAAATGGAGAGCAAGATTTAGTGACACACATCTCTAATCCCAGCCTACATTGGGATTACAGGCCATCCGTGAGACCCTGTGAGTGCATACAAGAGTGGCGTGAAGAGTGGGTTTGTGCATGGTAAGGCTTTGTCTATCTTAACTACGTGGAATAGAGGTGTAGCATAGGGAGAAAAAACCTCATGCTGCGCTACAGTTGCAAAGATGATGCATCTTGTTCATCTGAGAGCTTCGAAGGACCCTCATCAAGTCACTGTTATTTATGCACAACTATAACATTCTTGGCTGCCTGATTCCCAAGAGCATAGCCTATTAGAAGAGAAAATTATAATGATGAAAGAATGTACTACACACAGGCCACTGAGAGTAATAAGAATTGACAACTGGCCATTAAGGAAGCTAAGACAAAGGAGCCAAGGAGTTGGAGTAGCTGCAGAGCATGGCACTGGCCCACACCTCTGTGGGCACGGGCAGTATTTCTGTGCCTTACACAGTACAGTAATTGCTGCTTATGATAATGTTCCGGAGCTAAAAGGTAAGATGCTCATTAGACTGTTTCGGGAAATGTCTCCATTGTTAGAAGAGGTATCTCCAAAGTTAGTGAAATAATAATCACTTGGCATTTAAAGAGGTGTTTAGAAACTCTGGCCGGGAGAATGGCTCATGTCATGTACATTCTGGAATAAATAACAGTGAATGGCCCTGTCCGTGTGCTGTGGCCACTGGGAAAGCTCTTCATCCTTATCTCACTGAGCCCCAGGGAGCATCCCCGGAGGCAGAGGAGCAGTGCTGTGTCTGTTCTATAGGAGAAGGTAAGTCACAGGAGGTCAAGGAGCTAGCAGAGCCGCTGTTGCTGTTGGTCGACTCCAGAGTGTAAACACCAAACAAAGCCGGTCACAGTGTTCAGCGTGAACAACAAAGACAAGGCTTTAACTACCGTGTTTCTAGCCTTTTCTCTCATATCCAACCACAGCAAACACCAGTTTCACATATTTAAAAGTGAGTTGAAGGTGACACCAATGGGTAAACGACTTGCCTTGCAAGCAGGAGGGCCTGAGTTTGATCCCCAAACCCATATATCTCCATTGTTGGGGAAGAGACAGGATTCTGGAGTTCACTGGCCAACTCTAGTCTACCCTAATTGGTGAACTCCAAGCCATTGAGGGACTTTGTCTCAAAGGATGACATCTGAAATTGTCTTCTGGCCTACACCCCCCCACACATCCCCACACACCCCCACACACCTATCTATATATACATTATGGGTTGTAGAGATGGCTCAGCAGTTAAGAGCACTGGACACTCTTCCAGAGGACCCAGGTTCAGTTCTTAGCACTTACATGGCGGCTCATAAATGTCTGTAACTCCAGTTGCAGAGGATTCAGAACCCCAATTTGGTCCCTGCAGGCATCAGGCATACATGTGGTGCACAGACATACACATGAGCAAAATACCCATACACGTAAAATAATAAAAAATTTTAAAAGAGTTGCTTGGAAGTCAAACTTTTTATTACTTGTCTAACAGTCACTTGCTGAGCATCTTGTAGGGGTCGGGCACCGGACTGGGTACTACAGATACAGAGATGAACAAAATAGAATTCTTTCCCAGAAGGAGGTAACAGAGAGGAGTAAGAGACTGGCACAGGGGCTGTTAATTATTATGTAGTGTTCACGTAAGAACATAACTGCTATCCAGGGAATGGCCATGTCAAGTGTGATCATTGGTGACCTACAGAGGTGCTTCACATAAGACTGGAGCTAACAAGACTCTGAAAAATTGACTTCACTGTCTGAGCACTGGGCTTGAAGGCCAAAAAAGGAGTGTGCACATTAGGGACTAGACCAGCATCTTATGCCTAATCATCTCTAATGATGACAGTGCCAGCCAGCAAAGTGGGAACAGTATTCCCCACGCACTGCAACCCACACAAAAGAGGTGGGCTTGGCTAGCTTCGTATGTGTATCTCTTCTACAGGCAACACAGGTATGTTTTCTGGAAAAAAAATTTTTGGGGGGAGGGGAACCTCTCTCATACCTAATTGTGTAAACAGACCAACCACTACCAAAATAAAAAGAGAAAACGTCCATTACGCCCACCTGTGGTTTCCTGAATGGAGTCTTTGGGAAGCAATTCTGGGTGCTTTTCCCAGAAAACCAAGCTGCAACTTTGCTATTTTTATATAAAGTTTAATGAACTGCATAAACAATCTATAAATTCATTCTTGTTATAAAAAAGTCAAAGGTCAGAAATATGCACAATTTTAAAACATAGGGTCTTAGTTCACTCCCCACGCCCTTCCCTCCTATTCCCAGGCCAGACAGCCTAAAGTACTTCATAACTTGGTTTGTTTATCCTCATGTCTACCTACATTCTCACAGATCCATGGCTTTGGGCTCACTTTACAGTAAAATGAAATTATGCCATTATGTCTTTATAATTTCCTGATTGTGAATTAACTGTCTCAAAAATGGACATATATCTATATATCTCTCACAGAGGATTAAATAGCTTTATAGTTTTTCAATTTGGGCACAAATTATGATTTGTACAAGTGTGTTTACTGGTTGATGTTTATGGGTGTTCAACTGTTTGCTATTATAAATGACAATGAGAAGAAGGTGCTTTTTTTTAATCTTAAGTGTATGGGTGTTTTGCCTACACATATGTCTGTGCATCGGGTGCATCTGGTGCCCATGGAGGCCAGAAGAGGGCATTGGATCCTCCAGAACTGGAGTTGTGAATGACCATATTGGTGTTAGGAACTGAACCCAGGTCTTCTGGTGCAGCACATAGTACTCTTAACCACGAGGCTACCTCTCCATCCCTGCAAAGAAGATTCTTATGTGCGCATCTTTCTAACACGTACAAGACTTAGAAATGTTTATGCAAATGGTGTATGAAAACAAGCTATAAAATCTGATTAACATTGGCACCCATACCCATAAACGCTAGGAATTCCAGCTTCCCTGACATTGGGTATTTATCATTGGCTTTCCCCAACATCTGTCTGATGGGTGAAAAACATGTTTAGTTGTTCTCATTTATGTTTTTGTGATGACTAGTGAGTGATACTTATTTATTTTTGTTTTATTTTGAATTGCCATCTATTGCTAATGCCCTTTCCTTTTTGCTTGATAAAATTTGATCCTCCCCCCATCCCCTTAGCAGGGGACACACATAAGATTTCTCACCCAGACAATGTTTCTAAATCAGTCCCGACACCTAGATGTGCCTTGTTGTTCTCTAGCAGGCAGCTGTGGAGATTATATTCTGATGGCCTTGATGAAACCTCTTTCTTTCCCGAGTCTTTTTCCCATAACTGCTAACCACCCCAGATGTCAGCCACAGGAATAATCATTCTGCCATCTGGAAAGGTGCCGATAAGGCCAGCAGAAACTTTTGTCTTTTCTAGAAATAAGCAGGCTGGCCGTGGGCCTCCTTCCAATCGTGCACATAGACTCCTCTGGAAACCTGGGGTGAATGCTCAAATGTCTTGAGCTAAGATAGGAGATGCAGACACCAATGGGCTGCTCAACAACCACTTATCACCAATTTGGGGGTAGGCGGAAAATACAGGAAAAAAACATGTCTGGAAGAAAAAGCTTTGATAGAAAAGACGATTAGAAAGACCTAAGGGAAAATGATGGTGCATCAACCACAGCATCACTTTGCCCATCTCTAGTCCTGTGTGAAAAACTAGCCTTGAGCTTCATTTTATGCATGCAGCAGATAGGAGCAGTCAAATCACATGGCACATGGATTCTAAGGAAAGGACACTAACTTCAGTAATTTGTTTCAACAAATTGAAAGCTGACTCCTACAGCAAATTAGCAATGCTGGCTGAGTTACAAGAGGGTCACAGGCTAAGTTTCATAGCAACTATTTGCCTCTATTCTTAGCAATCATCTTAGAGAGAGAACAAAACAGATTTAGGATCTATTCATACAGCAGACTGTTCACATGTTCAGAATTACACAGCACCATCTTTCTCATCTGTAGGGTAGTCACGCCCTGTCCCTTTCCGTCATAGAGAAGACAGAAGGTCTCTCATATTTAATGCTTTCCAGGGCCTTAGGAGCAGCAATGGAGAAAGGGCTTCAAATCTGCACATGATTATGTTTTTCAGGTTATACGAGCAGTCAGGGAGAACGGAGACATCTTGAACCTGAAAGTTGTGCCTGAGGGTTTGAGGGACTCCCATTCCAGCAGGTGCCACAGTCCAATGAAGAGGGAAGAGCAAGGCTTGGGTGTAGCATGGAGCAATGCCACATCAAGGTCTTGAGTCTAGACTCCAAACTTGTTTCTTGAAGCACAGTAGCAACCAGGCCATCTTGACCTGAACCATTACCTTTGCATAGAGTGTCAGTTTGCTCTGAATGATTGCATGTCAGTGTAGAACAAGAAAGAGGGGGCAACTGAAGGGCCATCACTCTTCTATTATCTATAAGATGCAGAGACTCAAGACCATCCTGAGGCTGTACCAATGGATGGCAGGTGAGATGTCTTGGATCTCAAAGCATCTGTGGACAGACCATCTTACATTTTAACTGAGGTCTAAGATGCACAGGTAAAGATGGTAGCCATGACTCCTCTACTGATGTTTAGATAGGAAACATGGAAACATTTCCAGACAAGTTGAAAACAGGACGATGGGTCAGATAAAAATGTCCTTGTTGTTACAGTTGCTCCAAGGACGCTTCTCAAGAAGTAGTTTGTGATTCTGAAGACTCAGCCTGGTGTTTGGGGTGGGGGTGGGGATGGGGTGCATTTTGGAGTTGTCGTTTTTTGGTTTGGTCTTGGTTGTTGTTTTGTGCTGGGTATAAAACACCCATAGGCACTTACTCTACTGCTTGGCAATGCCACCATGTCTTCCTTTGTTTCAATATGTAGTTGCCTTAAATGGTCGTTTGCCTTTTGAGCAAGGCTGTCATCTCAAAATACTACTGTAAACTGCCCTTGGAATTGCCTTTGAAGTGAAGCAGAGTCGACTCATTCGTCAAAAATGTGGAGATGCCTTTCTAATGGGGTCTAGGGAATGGAGGTCTTATGTCCAGTCATAGCTAAAAGCCTTTCCAAAGGCAGCAGGGACCTCTTGAAGGGGACAAAATGGGTCAGAGGTGAGCACAGGCAGCCCAGACTTGTGCCTTGACATCCATACTCTCATCTTGACACTGGTCCCAAAAGGCTATCCTCAGAGTTCTCAAAATGAAATTTCCCACGACTGCCACTTTTCACTTCAGTCAGTGACCTTGCCAGCAGACAGCATGGCACTGCTGAGAGCTACTGCATCCCAGAAATCAGCCTTACAAGTGTAAGGCAAGCTATTCCACAAGCTCTCCTTTGAAGGGCACTCTGAGTCCATTCTGTTTCATCTGAGCAAGAAAGCTTCCAGCCTCCAGCTCCTGCAGGGTGAGCAGGGTTCTGGACAGGGCTGGTGACTTGGTTAAGGACAGAGCCCCAGAGGAAGAAGGAATGTCTCCTGCCCCCCTAGAAAATATTTCTGCATTTGAAGCAGTGGGCACTAGAAATACTCCACTGAAGCAGGTTGTCTAACTAACCTGTGGTGTTGATTCTTTTCTCAGTTCTAGAAGTAATGCAGACACTTTACACCAAACTGTAGAACCGTATTCAAGGTACAAGAACTCTTTTCAACACATTTCAAAAGTTTTGATCAAAGCCACAGTCTCCTGGGTGTTCACTCTGCAAAGCACAACACACAGTCTGTCCTCAGTTGGCTGGCTCTGCAAAGGCTTGCTTCTGAGCTCACATCTCAAGCCACACACAGGAGAGGTTATAAAGTGGCATCAGCAATAGGAAACGGACATGAAGATATGTAACCTCACCAGCCATAACTGTGCACATAGCACACACTTCTCCTGCCATTCATCAATGGAGAATAATCTACTGCAACTTAAAGAAGCTATGACCACTGGTGATTAATTAGGAGGGCTTCAGTGTGTTGTTACCCAAACCACAGTCCCAAACCTGTGGTTTATCTGCAAGGCTGTGGCTTCTCCACACCAGGCAGAGGAGAATAAATCCTGTTCTAAACCAGTGCTGGCAGGAGTTGCTTAAAAGGGATGGAAAACCTTAAAGATTGAGCTGAGGTTTTTTTTTTATGGAAGCATAAAAATCTCTACAAAATTTAACTTGGTCCTCATTCCCCAAAGAGCAGGATGGACACACACACACACACACACACACACACACATTGACCACATATCACAGCATGTGTGTGGAGGTCAGGGGACAACAGGAGGAGATGGCTCTCTTCTTTCACCACGTGGGTCACTGGATTGAATTCAGACCTCCAAGCTTTCAGCCTTTATCCTCTGAGCCATTTTTCCAGCCCAGTACACTTTTTCCAAAGATGGCAAAAATTAAATGATAAAATTAAAAACCTTAGTCATATGTCATGATCCGTGGTTGATTATATTTAGCAGACTACACATTCAGTCTTAATCAATCCTACGACCATCTCTCAGTTGTGTGGGTTTACTGAACTAGGTATGTGATCATCAACCGTTGGTCCAGTTTCTCAACAAACATCAGAATTCGTTGTGGAGGATCCTCTTAGGTTGGAGAGCCAATGTGACAAGAGGTGACAAAACAATCTGAAGATCTCCTCAAAGCCACTGTCTCCACTGAGGAAGTGCTGACTAACACTGGACTCATTTTGCAGTTCTGCTCAATTTTTTGCAGGTAACAGTAAGTAGTGGAGACAAGTTGTCTCTCTCTCTAGCTCAGCGTGTCAGTCTGCTGCAGAAAGGGCTGAGGCAGCCGATAGATTGTTCTTGGCACATGTAACTCAAAAGTACAATAGCAGCAGATCTGACCTTCTGTGGGCTCCAAAAGTGACTGTATAGGAACTTACACCTGTCCCACCATTGGAAGTAGAATGGAACTTTTAAGAGTTCCCAGCATCCTCTTGGCAGAAGAGGAGAGACTGAAAGTCAGCAATAATGGTGAAGGCAGAGCCACCATTCTGTCTTCAGAGCTAACTAGGTTCACCCAGACAGCTAACTCTTTGCACTTCGGGCATAGGCACACTTAACAAGAGGGAATGGATATGGCTATCACCCTCCAACCCAGAAGTCCTTCCCCTACCTCCTCCCCCAGCATGTCCTGTCTAATAGAACTTAGAATGGCACAGGGTGGGAGGCACTTCACTGACTGAGCATGGGTTTAGCATGGGTTTAATTCTTCATGCTCCTGTGCCCAGAAAACAAAAGAAACAAACAAAATAAATAGGATTAAAAAATTAGAGATGGTCTGAGCATGCTATTTTTCAGTCAGCTATAATTCCATAAAATGAAATACAGGACTCATATATCCCCAGAAGCAGTGGGGTATCAACCAAATTTAGAGTTCTCTGTGGATCACAAACGAACCTTGAAGCAAAAGTCTCTCTTTCAGTTAAGGATTATCATTAAGGATGTGAGCTGTTGTGAATAATATTGATCAAAACCCATTTAGTTCATGTTTTCATTGTTGCAGGGATTGATTACCAGGAATAGGCTTTTGTTTGGAGTTCCTTCAATTGTAACCTGTGCAAAATGCAATGGCGTGCCTGGACGGGGAGGGCCCAACTACTGAAGCAGACAGCCTTTCCACTAGGTTATCTGACATTGCTTAATAATAAAATCTGGATTAATTTAGGCAGGGCATGATTTGAATTTATGAAACATGTTCTATGTTAACTCTTGAAAGGTCAAGTATCTTCTACATCCTCAGAAAGAACACGGATGAGCCATCTTCAACTCTATTTGGTAATTCTATTTTCTCCACATCATGGAACGTTGCATGAACACTTAGCCAGAGTCAAAGGTTCAAACCAGCTTCTTACCCCCTGTATACAGGTTAATCCATCCCTATCTCATCAGGTTCAAAGTGACTAAAGCCAATAAGCTTGGCTCTCTTTCCCCACAGCTTATTGTAAAGACTCGATTGATGGTTTGAATGAAAATACACCCCCTTGACTCACAGGGAGTGCCATTATGGGAAGTGTGGCCTTGTTGGGGTAGTTGTGGTTTTGTTGGAGTGTGTCACTGGAGATGGGCTTTAATTTTCAGCATCTAAAGCCAGGCCTTCTGGCTCACTGTCTCTTCTGACTGCCTATGGATCCAGATGTAGAGCTCTCAGCTCCTTCTCCAGCACCATGTCTGCCTGCATGCCACCATGCTTCCCGCCATGACAATAATGGACTAAACCTCTGAACTGTAAGCCAGCCCCAACTAAATGCTTTCCTTTAGAAGAGTTGTCATGGTCATGATGTCTCTTCACAGTTATAAAATTCTAACTAAGACACTCAACAAACGCACATCCTCTCAGTTGTCAATCCACTTACTCATGAAATGCTGACAATTACAGTCTTTTAATTAATTATTCCCAATTTCAAATTGAATGTAGCACACTCAGATGATAGGCAATCTATCTAGAAAAGCAAAGGATGTTTCCTGGCCTCTTAAGTTCACAGTCAGGAGTCTCTTCTCTTGGATGATTCTTCTGACCACCAGCTACACCAACTCTTCTCCTTTCCCCAGCTGGTGTAGTTTAAAGTATTTGAAAGTTTGTATCTCACCGCTCCTGTGGGATCATTCAAGTTCCCTTAAGACACCCTTAAGACACTCAAAGACCCCAAGCACACAAAGCCATCATTTCAGGTACCCTGCAGATTCTTTTAACAATCTCGAGGACCGAAAATCAAACTGTCTTTTTATCCCTAAGGCAGAGAAAACATCAGTAATCTAAAGCTTTTGTTTGATGGGACAAATGCCATGAAGCTTATGCTATGGAAAAAGGAAGGCGCAAGATCAAGCTCGGTTCTTGACTGCACTGGTGTGGGTGTGGAGGGAATTGAAGGGAAGAGGATCTCTGGGCTCTGCTTCCCTGTGTAAGGCCAGGGTCACCTAGCACTGGAACCAGCACCACATGATCATTAACAGAAGCCACACCAATAGATGGAGTCCCTTCCCACTACCAGCCAAAATCAGAAAAGAATAGTGCCTTAAACATCATCCATGCTATTTTTATTTATTTATGGGGAGTTGGGGGGGTGTATGTTTGTGTTTAGGAGAGGGGTACACATGTACCCATGTGGAGGCCAGTGGAGATTCTGTGTTTTAGCTATAAGGGAGAAAGCAGGCATAGGGAAGAGTGGTAGCCAGGACCACACGAGAGATTAGTGTAGCCAAAATGGCTTACATTATGGGGGCCTAATGGCTAGATCATGCTGGGCGAAGGAAAATGGAAGCCCAGACTTTGGGAAAGAGTGCTAGGGCAAAAAGTGCTGAAAGGAGCCACAGGCACTGAGTGATGCTGGGAGAGATGGGAGGAGCCACAGGCACTGAGTGATGCTGGGAGATATGGGAGGA
>JADRCC010578045.1:0-33553 GCA_019843855.1 Hylomyscus alleni
TTTGGTGTGATACTTGAATGAAACAATAAGAATAAAGGTCTCAGAGGCAGCTTCTTGCTGTCTGGGCTCAACACTTGTGGTATTTGAGGGAGAGCCTTGGACAAATTACTGTCATTTGGTGAACGGATAAAATGAGGATGAATTCTTGCGACAGATGGCGTGCCATGTGAGCAGGAAATACTTTGAAAGTTTTAATTAATACTTGTGATGTGAGTGCAGTTTTGTCTGAAATGTGCCCTTTTCTCTCTACTCACCCCATTTCTAAGGCTTCGCATTGAGTACATGCTATTACCAGATAAGGGAAAATGTCCCTGCAGAGTATAGCTCCAGGTGGCAATCTGTAAGAGTCCTCGGGCAGTATGTACCCAAGAGTTGTTCTTCTGAATGACAGTTCTCAACCCAGGCCCTTTTCCTCAAAACAGAGTTCCAGTGTCTGTAGAGTACAGCTCTCGGCATGCTGGAGACCCTTCAGAATTTGGTTCTACCTTGGTCTTTGCCTTCTCTTCCTCCTCTGGTCCCTCCTTCCCAGTTCTGCCTGTCTTTGTTGCACACTTGGGCCTCAGAGGCATACATTTGATGGCTTTTCCAGCCTTCCCCAAACCTTGTTACTCTCCTTCCGAGTTAGGAATGTGCTGCCCCATTCTTGGTAGGCAAGATCTCAGGCATTCCTCAATTTTTCCCTGGGCAGAGTCCACCCCCATGCTGCTTTGGGTAAATATTTCTAATGATAAACAATAAAATAATTTTTTTTAAAAGAATGGGTTCACCTTGTACCATTGTACCATCTTATTAAATTTGGAGTCTTTGATAATACAGCTTACCAATTTTATTGAAAAATATATAAGTATAAAAAAGATATTCCCCACAGTAAGGACATAAAGCCAAAGAGGATAATAAAAGTTTTGTTTCATGTAATTCCACAGTCTCAAGGTATCTTTCTTTCTATAAATAGATGCATTATTAAGTGTAATTATAAAGCTAAGTACTGCTTAAAACCTGCTTCCTATAAGTCATTGTGATGAAATGAAAAAAAAAACTGACTAGAGTTGGTAACAACCCATAATAGTCCAAGGAATCTGAGAGTGGGAGTGTGTACCTAACTTAAGACAACTTAGGCTTCTAAGCTTAGCTTTTATATTACCTTATGATGTAGTAAACTTGGTCAACAAAAATGAATTTGTGCTAACCATGATGGCTTCTTTTTAAAAAAAAGTTTAACCTACTTCATAGGTTAAAGAGCAAGGAAAAGTGACTTGGCCATAGTGGCCCAGTAAGTTAGCCACATTCAGGTCATCAATGAGATAACTGTTTGTCTTCCAGCTTGGGTATCATTCCTCTACTGTTTTTTGCAGTGATGTAACTCAAGGGTAGAGGGGTTGCCTATCAATTGTGAGGCCCTGGGTTCATTCCCTGCACAGTAATACTGTTACAGAAATCCCCCAAATAAAATTATTTTCGAAGAGGAATGTCCCCGAATCACCATCTCTTCACATTCTGCTTCTCCAACACACCCAACACCCAAGAGTCTGGGCTGTTGTCGGCCTTGTTTTGACTTACACAGTTTTCTAGTTGAGGTCTGCCTTCATGTGTTGGTCTTACTTCTTCTAAAGAAACAACATGCAGCTCTCTGCATCTGACCTTTGTTCCAATGTTTGTTTTTTCCTTCTCATCAGTTCTCATCAGAGAACCTATTCTGAAAGCTGGTTTGTTACCCACGCCCTATGCCATCACCATTCAACTTGGACACTTGAGCACCATGACTTGAAGCCATACCAGCCCTGGTGCTAAGTAGTGACCTTAAACAAATCATTCACCATCATGTTTACGTTTCCTTGCCTTGTAGTCTGTAATATATGTAGAAGTCCTCAGGGACAAAAAGGCTTGTACCCCCAAGATACTGTTGGTTCACTGGAGGTCCGGATGGTTGAATCTCTAGATGTTGTCACTGAAGAGGACAGGTGACACAATTTCCCACCGTAGTTCCCCTAGTCAGGACGTTCTAAACCTTAAGAGGCTATGTGCCACAATAGAAAGATATGTCAGTCAGGCTGTTCTGAGTTCAAACCTTGGACCTGTTGATTGCTAGCTTATAAATGACCTCTGCAAACTATTATTTCCATCTGTAAAATGGGATAGTAATTTCTGCTTCTCAGGCTATAGGAGATGGGAAGGTGCCTAGAGACAGTAGCTTCTGTCGGAAGCTGACCCCGGAAGTGTTTGGGTACTGCTGGGTGTCACAGATGGATGATTGGCAAGCTCTAGAAGTAGTAAGTGTGGTGAGCGTGCCTGCTGAGTTTGCACATGCGTACTCAGAGCATGGGTTGGATTCAGCCCGGCTGACCTCTGCAAAGTGCTCTGGAACCTCCGGGAGAGTTGAGTGGCAGCTGTCCAGATGCAGGTCCCTTCCATCTGCCCTGGCTGAAGGTGTTCTCCAGGTGGGGAGACCATGTTGGAAATGTGTCTTTAATGCATTCCAGTGTTCTGAGGCAAAACCTGCCTGAGAGATTGAGCAGAGCATATTAACCAATATCATTTAAAGTTGATTAAAACTATCATCTTAATTAAGTATGAGAGAACAAGAAGTTCTCAGTCTTCTGGTAGCAATTAAAGACTAAAGAGTCGATTTGAAGTTGTTTTTGCAACTCTTAAAATAATACTCCCTCCCCTCCCTCCCATGAAAAGCGTTTCTTAGCTAGAGACATTCCCTCCCATTGAGGCTTGTGAGAGCTGTTAAGGGCCGCAAACCTGCTGGCAAGCCCTCCACTGCCAAGGCTTCAGCGTTCTCAAAAGCAAGGGGTTCAAGCTCAGGATATGCTGATTGGGAAAGAGAGCCTAAACAAAGGGCCCTTTGAGGCTGGAAACTGGGGCTTGGCTTCTGCACAGAGCACTGTGGGATTGGAAGAGTGCCCTGGGACTTACCGAGAAGAGGGACTCGGGCGATGGAGGGAGGAAGTATAAAGTTTCCCCATACAGTGAGGGGTTCTGCTGAAACCCTGGCAAGTTGGTTTCAGAGGCTACCTGCCGTCTACCAGCCAAGTCTGGACAGTCTGTAAAACCCGGACTTGACAACACCCTCTGTCTTTGACCAGAAAGAGGAGCCATCCTTGAAGGCCTGTGGATATTGCCTGTTTATTAAGGGTATCTCACCAGGAGATCACAGATTTCCTCACAAGGCCCAAAGCCATCACTGTGATCAGTGCATTCATCCTACCACTGTATCACTCAGTATTTATTGGCTGCCTTCTTTAGGCTAGGCCAGTGTGACTGCAAAACAACAAAACACAATTCCCACTCATGGACGGGGATGCGAAGTGGTTCGGGGTGGTGAGGACCAGAAGCTATTGAGACAGAGTTTTGGAATAGCACTCTCCAGTTCAAGTATTCATACCCCTACCCAGGCAGTTCCTGCATCCTAACTGGGTTTTACATCTAGTCTTCCTGAAAAATAAGACTTTTTTTTTTTTTTTTTTTTTTTTTTCCGAGGGTGGCTTTATTTACCAGTGCTTGCCTTGCACTCACTCTGTAGACCAGGCTGGCCTTGAACTCAGAAATCTGCCTGCCTCTGCCTCCCAAGTGCTGGGATTAAAGGCGTGCGCCACCACTGCCCGGTGATAATAGGACTTCTAATGCTCATCACCACAGATATCCTAACAGGCAGCAAGCCAACCAACAGATAAACTCCATGAGGAGTGCTAGTCCTACCCCCACCCTAAGAAATGCGCGCGCGCGTGCGTGCGTGCGTGCGTGCGTGCGTGCGTGCGTGCGTGTGTGTGTGTGTGTGTTCCTACGTGCATCTATGAACTTTGCTTATACAGCCGAAGCTTCTTTGACCAGAAAAGACCCACTTCCTGTCAACTTTGTGGTATGATACTGGCTGAAGGGAACAAACAATAGGAATAACTAAGAAATAAGTAAGGGTGGAGTTGTCCGAAGCACTGGCAACAGGACACACGTCCCGAGGACCTGATTCAGCTAAACCACTACTCCAAAGAGGAGCAATGGCTTTCTTTGGTTACACATTTGAAAACTGAACAGACAGGGCCCAGGCAAGAAGGTACAGATTTTCTTAAGTGAGGAATTGTCGTGTGTCTCCTCCATTCTCCAAATGTGTATCAGTTATCTAAGCAAATGTGTGTAAAGGGCTCTCAGATTGAAAGCATCCAAGGTTAGAGGTATAGGAGCCTAGAATCTACAAACAGGTACCCAGCGTAAGCTAGGTATTGCTGTGAGACAGGAAGCACATGGACCATTACACCTGACCAGAGATGCTCCAGCCGCTGACTGGTTAACTGAAGGACATTCATGAAGGGTTTTCGGCAGTGTTTGTGTTTAGAGGTTATGCGTAGAACTTAACCACAGTATTTGTGTGATGGTAAAATTCAGAGAAAAAGCTATAGTTCTGTGTATAAATAGGGAAGCATTCCTAAGAAATATAGGGTTCTGTAGAACCCTGACAGGTAAGTCTGAGGGAAGCAACTCCTTAAACTCCTAATACAAGGTCTTGCATACATGAATTGCTCAATAAAAATTGAAGAAAATTGAAACTATCTGGGTTTTTTTTTTTCTGCCACTAACATGTATTTTTAACCTTTCATCTAAACTTATTTTCCATCCTGGATGTTTTAAATGACATCAGCCAAAATTTAGAAAAGAAAGATCACACACAGCCTGCCATTCTGTACAATCCTGGTGTTTTAGCATATTTCCTTTTTATTTAATTTCTTTTCAATTAATTAAGCACACATGCACTTGTTTTTCTATGTTGACCATTAAAACGATCTTTGCTTCATCAAATCACTTGACATTATTGGAGCTGAGCATGACTATTAAGTGCACACAGCCCTGGAGTTGAGCTTCACCATTACCTCCACACAGGTCTTTCCCCTGCCGTGTTCAGTTGTTTCCATGACTCCCCAGACAAACTCCCCAGGGTAGATTCTTTGCTCCCTCTATAGATCACTAGGGCTGCTGTACTAAGGAACAAATCAGGCAGTTTAGGTGACAGAAGTGTGTTGTTTCACAGCTCCGGGTTTGAGGGAAGGTGCGCAGTGGTTCATTCTGAGGCTGGGAGGGAAGGATCTGCTATCCTCAGCATATTGCATGGTCTTGTCTGTGGCTGTTCCCATTTCATGTGATCCTTCCTTTATGACCTGTAATCACATCCCCTGTGCAAATTCCTCATGGCTAAGGGCACAGATGATCCTGGATTAGGACTCACCCCAGGGATGTCAATTTAACCTGACTGTCTAGAGAGACTCTATCTGAATTAGTTCACACTGTAAGTGCTTCAGCGTAGGAATTCTGGGTAGGGATACACTTCAACCTGTAACCTCCCCTCATATATATGTAAGGAAGTTGGAGCCAGGGAAGGAGCCTCTGATTTGATGTTAGATGTGTCTGCCTTTGACGTGGTATTTTTATCCTGTGTCCTATTTGTGAGTTGAAAGGCTTGTGAGTAAGGGGAAACTGATGTCTCTTTTGATTCTAATTTGATTGATGTGAGATGGTGTTTGATGGTTTTTAGTTTAAATGTAACCGATTTTGACCTGTACTGTGATGCTTTTTAAAAAACAAGGTTAAATGCAGGGTTCTAGGCGTAGCTGAAACTTAATTACAGTCACAGATTTATGAAGCCTGTTGATGAGCTAGATCCACTCCTTTGAAAGTTCCAATGAATACAGGGACCTACAGACTATCAGGCATCCTAATAATTCTTTGTTGATTGGTCACATTTCAAGCAAAAACTGTTATTCCCAATGGGCCCTTGCTCTTTCCTCTTCCCTACTCATCCTCCTCCTCCCCTTCCTCCTCCTCCTGTTATCTTCCCCCTCCTTCCTTTTTCTTTTTCTATCTCCAGCTTTTTGTTTCCTTTTCTTGCTTAAAGGATTTTAGTAGACTGTATACGTGCTGTAGATATACACAGGTCTGTTCCGAGGGAAGGCTGGGAAACGGTATAGCAATGAACCATGAATGTTCCCAGCCATCCCTGGTCCTTGGGGTGTCCAGTTCACAAAGAGGTGGAAACTTCTGCCAGAGCTGGTGAGCAGAGAAGGTGCTGATGGTGCCTGCCCAGCCAGCTCCCTCCTGGAAGAGCAGCAATGGCACCATCTTAGTTTCAGCCCTGAACAAAACAGAAGCTTTTGGGTGGTGCCTCCTGGAGTTGTGCAGTGCTTGAACACGTATGCCCTTTTCCACTGACATCTCTCTAGCAAATCACTGATCCTTAATGAAAATGAAGGGCCTGAGTTAGGGCTCCTGTGATTCCTCCTGTGCTTTGTTCAATGTATGTGCTTAATACTTATTAGAAGCGAATGAATGAAGAATGACCAGGTGCATTATAGGGCAGAGAAGGGGCTATCAGTGTAAGGAAGCTGGGGAACTTCTAAGGACATTTCATTCAAAAGTGCATCAAGCATTAAGCTCCGCCTCCCCCCATCTTCCTTAAGCATTGAAATGAGCATTGAAAGCCTGTATGTTTTGTTTTATTACTTTGTATATGCTATTGTTTCTTTAAAAATTTTATTTAAGTCATAGGGACAAAGAGCTTCCTGGGTCATCTTTGTTCTTCCTACTGTATGTTGTGGTGAAAACCATGAGAAACGGCAGTCGTCGCCTTGGATTACACGTGTACAGGCACATACAGACCACCTTAGCATCTCGGGATTCCACAATAGCCTTTGGCTACTCTTGAGATTAGTTGTATTGTCCTTATTTTACAGTTGGTCTGGAGGTTTATACAGCTCAGTTAATGGCGGATCAAAACACCAAACTCAAATGTATTCTACCCCCAAAGCCTATCCTTTTTCAGACATCTTCAGTCACTCAGATTTCATAAAACAAGAGAAATAACCAAAAAGCTTGTGGGCTTCGTTATGCATACTTAGTATCTACATTTGTAATAAACAATGGTCCCACTTCTATACTAACACACACTTGTTTGTCTTATGGAAAGTTCACTACCCCTCATTCTCAGAAGAAGCCGTTCCTGAGCCTTCTGTGAGCCAGGCTGTCAAGCCATCCCCACATGCCCTCTTATTCTTCCCATCAGCAAGAGGCCAAGTTAAAGGGACCTGTTAAAGGTGACAGCCAGACCCCCCAGTGTGTGACTGCAGAGTCCTCCAATTCTCGGGTACGCCATACCGGGGTTTGCCTTTCTGAGTTCCTTGCCAGCAGATAGATTTGTCCCTTAGCTGTTCACATCGAATGTAGACCCAGGTATACTGTGGAAGGAAGGAGCTGCACTATGGGCTAAGGACACCTGAAGGTATCTATGAAAGGGATGTGAGCAGTCAGCGTAGAGAGCTGTGTGAGATGAAGATGGTTGGAGAGCAGGGTGGATTTGTGTGAGTTCCACTGTCTAGGATCTGGAGTGGCAGTGTGGTGATATAGGCCTTCACATATCTCATTCTGGGTGGGATGGGGATGTGTGTGAAATGCCCAGGCTATTCACGGATGCTCAGTCACACCTCAGTTGGTTGGTGCTGGCTGACTCTACCTCACCTTGCTACAGAGCATTGCCACCAGAGTGGCTTTTCTAAATACAATCTGCCTAACTACACCCTTCCCTAGATGTGTTTGCTGAGTATCCAACATTGTAGAGAAGACACGGATTAACTAAGCATGAAGCTTGAAGGGGAAAAACTCAGTCTTGTTTGAAAACTGCATGGATCAAACAGCTTAGAATGGTAAGAGGTGGCTGGAGCTGGCATTTCTTAGGAAATCTTTGAATAGCCCATAACCTTCTAGGTTGTATAGTGTAACAGGGAACTTGGCTAAAGATGCTAAGTAGCAAGCTCCTATTGACCAGCTTGTCCAGTCTCCTCGCTTCACTAGATAAAAAGGCTCAAAGAGGAAAAGGGACTTCCTTAAATCACCAAGGATCTCCAAGCCTGGCTCTGGCTCTTCCTACTGCAGACACCATCTAACTCCATTCTTCACTCCATCTGGAGAACAGGCTGTGAGAAGGCACATGTGTCTTATAGCCATATATTTCTCAGGTTTTTCCTCTTCTAAATAAGCATCTGATGTCTGGTTCTGGAGTCATTCTATTTCTTCCTGGAAGATATTTGGGCAAAGTGTTTGAAGACTTAGTTCCTACCTAGGCAGAAGCGAAGATGGAGACCGCAGGTTTGAGTCCTCCTGGGGTCCTTCCAGGTGATCTGCTGAGGAAGGCAGCTCTTGAAGGCTGTTTAACCTTAAAGCACCTATCTTAACCCCTCAGCTCCAGCACACAACAACTGCTCAGTAAATATTTAGTATTTAATACATAAAATTTATATAGTGTATGCATACTGTTATTTACATTATACATGAAAAAATATATACATTGTTTTTTTAAATAGCTTTTCTAGCCACAGGTGACATTTTTTTAGGAGCAGCTATTGCCAAGTCACCTTGAGATGGAATTGCATTAAAAAGAATTCTTGGTCTGGGGAAGCAGCTCAGTAGCAGAGCACTTGCTTATACCTGGATCTCTTCCCAGCACTGAGAGAGTTGGAGGGAGGGAAGGATGGGAGAGAATATTAATTCATTCTCATCTTTTGGTTGCTATTTTAAGTGCTTGAGTAGGTCTAGGCAGAGCAGAACCTCATTATTGTTTTTTATTAAGTGCTCCTGATAGTGACTGTCTGCCTCTGAGAATCACTGCCCAGTTATAACCTTTCTCAGTCCCACCTCTGCCATCTACGTGCAGACAGGAACAAGAGCACTAGCTTTCAGGTCTGGAGTCTTAACACAAACAAAACACAGTGTGTGCTGGGCTACAGAGGGGTTCTATCTAGAACAATTGCCCAGTCTAGCTTGTGTCAGATTGTGAGAGGCAATGGGGAGAAATGGTTTGCAAGCCTAATTAGGCCCACTCCCCAGTTCTCTAAGCCCCCTGCTAATTGGCAGTCCCTTAATAGATTAGGACTTGGCACTAGGCTTGCATGTTATTATAAACCACACACAGAAAAACCCAGTGGCCGAGGAACTCCTGCCAAGGCCAGGCCTGGGTTTCTGTGAGGTTTTTGAAGTGTACTGGACTCTCAGTATTTTGTATAGTCAGTGTACTGAAAGGAATCAAACCATTCCTTTGGACGGGATTTGTGAAGGGCGAGTTTGTTGAATAATTAATTCCCTGAGACCCATTCTGTCATGTTGATGGACAAGCTGCAGGCCGCATATGCAGTTTGTTCTCAGCACCAGCAGGCGGTGGATTATTTCTCAGGGAGCTGCCCCCTTCCTAGGCATAGCTAGCTCCCTTCCCTTTTGTGCTTCCAGGGGAGGGGAGGGGAGGGGAGGGGAAGGAAGAAGCCTCAGAGCACCTGCTCTGTGGCTGGCTGCTCAGCTCAGCCACTCAGGAAATCCCCACTATAGCCTTTCAAGACTGCAGGACCTGTTTTGCAGCTGAGGATGCTTAAGGTCCAGAGAATTCACCAGTCTGGTGTCACATTGCCTTGACTTGTCCAAAGGGGGAAGGATTATACCTTATTCCAAAAGCACAAAACCAAATCAACATCTCCTCTCCAAGACCTTTTTTTTTTCCCCCTCAGTGACTTACAGTGGCTGTGACACAGTATTCTTTGACTAGGTGATTAAAAACAGGGGGGGCTTACTCTTTGTACTATAAGCTCTCCCCTTTCCACCCCATGTGATGGCACCCTCATTCTGAACCATGCTTCCCATGGCAGATAGAATGTAACATTGTGCTTGGGAGGACAAAGAGAGGCTGGAATTTGTGGCTTTGTAGGCGATTACATGAGCATGTTGGCTCCCAGAAGCACAGCGGCATCCCCCAGTCCCTGATCTAGAGGCCTCCATTAGATTCCACTTGGGAATCCTTTCCCTTCTTTTCAAGTCCATTTCCAACAAAGGGAGGAACAGGAGTGGAGGCTGGCATGATCTCCAAAAAAAAAAAAACCTTCCATTTCTCCAGCAAACATACCAGGCGACTCTCATGGCAATACCATGGTGAAGGGCAATAACGTTATTTGGCGTTTTGCCCTTCCAAAAAGTAAGTGTATGTGTGTGTGTGTGTGTGTGTGTGTGTGTTTGGGGAGGGAGGTTTTGTGGGAGGGGAAAGATAGGCAGAAAGAACAGTGGGGGCTTTGTAACTTCAGCAGAGGGTCAGGTGGGTAGGGTCATAAGGGAGGAGGGGGTTAGAGAAGCCTGGAACCTTCCCTCCCCTGGGCTTTGCTATCCCCATCCCCTCTCTGTCCGAGAGAGGTTGTAGAGAAGAAAATAGGGAATTGTTCTGTCTTGATTTGCAAGAAAGACTCTAGACCTCATTGTGTCCCTCTGAGGGAAGCTGGGTCCACGCTGCTTTGTAAGGATTAAGGACCTGGCTTCCAGAACCACTGAAGAAACATCCCAGGAAGAACCTGTTCTCTCAACAGCTGAAAAATGCATCAAAGAGTTTTGGCCTCCTGGAGAGTCTTGGCTGGGGAGCCTTCTTGGAACAATGAAGTTCCTATAGCAAGCCACCTAGGAGTTAGCGACTACAGCCAGCTCTCCCTAGGGTGTGGAAATGCCTACATTCTGTGGTCCCTGCACTGGAGAGGCTAGGGAGGAGGCCTCTAAGGGCAGCCCCAAAGCACCTGGATTTCTCTTTATGTGAGATACACTCCTGACAGTTCTAGTCTAAGAGGCAAACCGTGACAGCTGCCCCGGTTCACAGAAAGTCAGGTGACCTCTGCTGTCCCCTGTTGTACTGCTCTGGGACCTTGCTCCTGAGCATCCCTTTTGAGAAGGATTATTTGGAAAGAGAATGGGCACAACCAAGAAAAAACCCACCTCGCTGCCCCCAACGCCATTTTGGCACTACTGAGCCAAGAGCTACCAACTTGTTGCACATTATCTGAAGACCTGCGAGTTGGTCCTGCTTTTGAAGCTTTTCTGGCTTCTTCCTCTGTTTCCTCAGCTGAGGTAAGAGTCACTAGTCCAGCCCATGGGTCCCAGAAAAGGACCCTGGAGAGAGACAAAGCTTTCTTGTTTGGGAATAGCTCTATCCTTTTTAGGTATAGCCCTAATCCCTAAACTCAGATAGGTGATGAAACCCTTAGGCCAAATCACCCTCTACTCATGCTGCATATGAAGAAAAGGAACCAGAGGTTAGAGTGTATGAGAGATCCAGTGTCTACCATGTCAGCTTCCTAAAGAACCAAGACTCAGAAGCACGTGTGAATGACTGCTATCTGCTCTGGATTGTTAAAAACCATATTGGCAATAGAAATTTAGCCCTCCCAAACACACTTGTGGTGTCTTAGGGATTAACTAATTTGCTAGACCGGATGAAGAGCCGAAAAAAAATGTCTTCCATGGTTCTATTGGCTTTTAACTTATTTCATTTTGAAGTTATCCCCATGAATGATTCAACTAGAATCCTTTTTCCCAAGTAAGATACTTCTGGGTTTAAAACATTTTTAAGTGGTGGGTTTATTCCCTCATTAGCAGAAACTTTTCAAAATCTAGGTTTTAGGGAAAGATGGGCTTCCCTCTATCTTTTCTTATGTTTTTCTGCAGGACAGAAGTTGAGAAGGAGATGAGAGTGCAACAGCAATATGGGTTTATTCTTCTGTAGTTTTATTGTTTGTTTGTTCATTGGTTGGTTTTAGCAAATACATCTCTGGAGTGGAAACAACAGCAAGGAGTTTTTGTGCATTTTGAGGGCTAGTCAGTAAACAGGAATTGCATGCCTCCTAGGTGCGGGCCTGTGCTGGCAGGTGTCCTCATGCCTCCATTTTACCAGTGCCACCATGGGCCTTCCTGTCACTGGCTACCAGTGCATTCTTACAGGGCAGGGACCACAACTTAGTAATTTCTGTGGCCTGTAATTTTCTTTGTACGATGTTTCCTTCTTTTCTCCCCTATTTCTCTGACTACCTAGTGCCATTCTGCAGACTCCGAGAGGCATGGACCAAGCAAGTGCCATTCTGCAGACTCCGAGAGGCATGGACCAAGCCTCAGATGCCTGGGGAAGAAGTTGGGGTTGTATTTTAATCAGGTGTTTGGTGATGCCCCGAACTCCCTGAATACTTCTAAAATGACAGTGTGACCTGAAAAGACAGCACGCCGAGAGGAAATCAACTGGAAATTAATGTGTGATTAGTGAGCATTTAGGCAGAAGGTCAAAGCGATTATTTTGGAACTTCATACTTTTTGCTTTTCAGGGCCTGTCTTCGGTTACAGAATTACATCCGGGAATTATTTGTGCAGGTGGCAGCTGTCAGATTTGAAGGTTTCTGCCTTTTACAAAAAGAACATTGACAGGCCTGGGAACGGGGTATGCTCCTGGAGTGAGAGTTGTCTTATCCACAGCACCCTGGAACTGCTCCAGTCTTGCTTAATGCAAGTGGCAGTCCTAGTTCAAGGTGACAGAACCCCTGTCCCTGTTAGTACAGCTGCTTTAGCGAGGAACCCATTCAATCTAGTTGACTGACATCTTGTAAACAGGGTTAGGAGATTATCAGGTATAGGGGGAAAGAGAACTACTTGTTAGATGCCTACCATATCATATTTCCTTCTCAGACTAGAAGTGGCATCCTCCTTTTACTGGGGCGGCTCAGAGAAGTTAAGCAACTTGCTGAAGATCACGTAGATTGTTAAGTGGCAAAGCTAGTTTCAAGCCTGGGTCTGACCTGTCTTCTGGGGATCTGTGAGCTGCTTCTCACTTGATTCTCTAAGAGGATCTTATGGGTGTGCTGAAAGTGATCCCTTAGCCCTTGGGATAGCTGGGGTGGGGTTGGGCATGGCAGCTGAATCATTGGGATTCCACAGCCTTCCCCTAAGAGTTCAAAAAGAATGCACAGTAGTTTCACTTTGTGGAAAAGCCTGAAGAACTGAAGATCAAGTTTAAAGTGATGCTGCTGTAACCTCCTCATCCCACACCCGAAACTGGTTAGGTTCCTCATGAATAATCCTTAATGGAATCAAGTCTCTTCTTCACTGTGGAAATGTGTTGTCTGAGGTGATTGGGTTCAGAGAACCGAGTTTGGCTGTGATCCGTGTGAGATTAAAGTTTGGAAGGAAGGTAAAGGATCTTCAAGCCATAGGCTGTATTTGGTGACAAGTCAGCTCTTTCAAACTTTGTTTAGCTCCCACTAAGTGCTAGGGAGTGTTCTCAGTTCCAAGGGATAACGAAATGGATTCTTTTCTGAAGTGATTCTTGGCTAGTACCAGAGAATAATTAATTACTATGTCAGCATGGTAGTCTCGGTCTCTCCACCTGGTAAACAGAATAATGATATGTAAGATCACTGTGCTTTTAGAATTCTATTGAATTACTGGTATGTGCCTAACTAACTTCATTTTGAGTAAGATTGGTTGACCAAAGGATCTCACTTGGCCTTTAGTTACTCTTTAGGGCTAGTGAGCTTCTAGCATGTGAAGGTTGGTTTGTTTTTATTTCAGATAACTACTGCCTTTAAAAATAGAACTCTATGATAACACCATTTAGGATCACCGAGACAGGTATAGGTTAGGTTAGCTCATACCTTCTGCTGTACAGCCATGCAATTTATTATGACACACCTTGTTTACCTGGCTAATCAGGGAGGTGCTCCTACATGCTACACCACCAGATTTACAGAGGAATCTTGCTGATGGCTTCAGAGTTCAAAACAGGCTTACCTTTTACTGGTCCCTTACTTTTCTTGTATTGAAACTACAAAACTGTCTGCCCTGTGTTATGCTTTACGCAATCCTGAAGAGGGCAACTTAAAACCTAGGAAGGTCATCTTGGTTTAAGGCTGAGAGGTATACACGTGTACCAGTGCCCACCTTCACACATGGGCTGTGGCCAGTGCTCACTATGGAAGACTTTGTTGAATCAGGGCTGTTTCTGTTTGTGTAGGTTCAATATTGTAAGGGCACCTTTATTCTTTAATGCAGAGATAGGAAAGCCAGGCCTCTACAGAGCTAGGCAGTTAACTTAAACCACTAAAGAGAGCAAGTAAGCATAAGAAAATCCATGGCACGAGTGAGATGAATATGGCAGGGAAGACACAGTGTCAGGGAGATGGTGAGCGCCAGTGGACCCTGGAGAATACAGGCTTATGAAGCTGGGAATCTGGATATGATTTGAGATTGCCTGTTACTAAATGGTAACACTAATTTTAAGCATTGGATGGGCCAAATAGAATAATCTCCGCCAAGCAGATTTGATGTGGACTGCCAAAGTGTGACCTTAAACTTAGACCCTCTACCTTGAAGTGTCTGGGAGTCCATTGCTGCCTTAGCTTGCCGACCAGTTCACCTTTGCTCCCGTGGGGCTCCAGTAGTGGTTTGGCCCCACCCTTCTTCCCTCACATCTGCCTGTGGGCTTGCCTTTTAACTTTTGACTATCGAACTGCCTTCCAGGTGTGTCTGATGTCCTGCCAGTCCACAGTATTTATTTTAGCACCACGTGAGCGTGATGTTTTTGTACACCTGGGCATCAGTGCTTAGATGGACGTACACATGCTGACAAGAGCGTGTTTCACCACTGGATAAATAAGAAGCCGTGTTTTCTCTTCACTTTTATTTTGGACTTGCTGACCTTAAGCCCCGTGTGATCCTTTGAGAATGTATGGCAGGGCGCCAGCTGTGGCCCTGACATCAGGGGAGCGGGTCCTGTTGACCGCTGTCAGCGGCCCATCTGTTTGCCCACTTTTCAGAAGTCCCTAGAATTTTAGGGTTTTACAAGCAGGTCTTTCTTTCTCTTGGGATCAAACTACTTTTGACGAGTGGTTGGATGAGCCCATGGCTGCTTCAGTAGATTAGACAGACTATCTTGCTCTTCCTTATAAGGATTCCTGACACTAAGGCTTTGTGTTGGTTGGCTCTCTGGCATATAAGAAAGAACCATTATTCACCAAGCCTGGCAGTGATCATATACTTTATAAATCGCATCTCAGCCCCCACAGTTCTGTAAACTGAGAACCATTATAAAAAGTCCTGTTATATGATGTCAAAAAAATGAAGAGAGTAAAATGACCTACCCAGGGTCAGACTCAATCCTGACAAGTGGTAAGAAATGAAATCCTATCAATCCTATTTGCCTGAGTTTCTGAATGGGGCCTAGAGATGGCTTAGCACTTAAGATCACTGGCTACTCTTGCCAAAGATCGGAGTTCTACCTCCAATGCCCACATGCTGACTCAAAGCACACTGTAACTATAGGTACAGGGGATCCAATGCCCTCTCTGACTGCCATAGGTACCAGGCACACACATTGTACATGGGCATACATACAGGCAAAACATACATGTATTAAATAACCACCAAATTGAAAAACAAACTTCATGAATAGACTGGAAGAAGAAAAAAGTAACTGATTCCCTTTTAGGTTTTAATACATGACCTCACTGAGTTGTCAGGGAAATCAGATGTGGTTGCAGACAAGGGCCCTCATGCACAGTACCCTAGCTTCTGCAGCCAAACTGTTGAAGCATACTGGAGGCCAATGTAGAGAGGCTGGATCTGGCTTTTGTCCTTGTTCAGGCTAAATATACTTTGAACAGCTTTGTAGTTGACTTTCTAGTGCACAAATGTCTACCGAGGCATTGTTCATATTACATTCAGCAAGAAAGTCTCTCCGGCCCCATCTTCACATGGACTTTGAGCTAGATGGTTCTGCCTTGTGTCCTGCTTATTTCTCTTCTCAGTCAAGTGGACAGGGACAAATTATAGCCTCTGTGATCCTTGACTATAATGACTGCGTACTAGCGATCGAAGTGGTTGTCTAGAAACTTAAATCTGTTATATTAACAGATTTATATTATCTGAAGCTCCTGGAACATAACAGATGCCCAGTGAATGCAAATTTATCCTTGTCCATATTTAAAAGGGGCTAGAAGAGAAGAAAGAGGTCTTGGGAAATGACTGTTCCACCCAAGGTGAAGAGATGGTAAGACCTATACGCGCTGGCCATTGCATTTTACTACAGAGAAGGATCTTGTTCATGGACTATGTAATGTTGGCAGAAGCGCTCTAGGTCTTTCAATGAAAGGTGCTGCTGGTTTGTTTTATTTCTAGGTATATGTGACAGCTTTTTGAAGGGGCTCATGAGATGGCATTTGCCTCATAAGCCTGATGACTTGAGTTCTTTCTATCCACATACCTACAGTGAAAAGAGGGACTTGACTCGTGTTTGTCCTCTGACATGTGTGCTGTGGCACAGGGATATCTACTTGTTCAACAGACGCTCTTAAAAATAAAATAATAATAATAGTAATAATAAAGTTTTGCAAAGAATCTATCAAGAAAGACCAAACAGCCAGAGTTGAATCTTTGAAGACTGATATTAATTATTCTATGATTAATTGAGAGGCTTGATGCTTTGTAACGAGCGCTTACTTAACATGTTTGAGGCCCTGAGTTCCATACGGAGCACTGAAAACTAGTCAAGATTTCACGGTCAGCACTTTCGAAGAAGGGCATCCAGAGTTCTCTTTAATACCCAGGACTAGACCACAGACAGGTCTCTCTTTGCCATGGGACCCCAGACTTCCTGAGAGTGGGAAACTGAAACACAGTGCAAGCCGTTACTCACCACAGTAGACCCTGGTCCCAACAGTGTCTAGTTCTCAGGGAACTATCCTTTCTTTTCTGTTTACCTAAGCAAGAGACTTTGGGCTTGAGCTCAGGAAATAAGCAGCAGGACTCTACCTGCCATGAGTTTCTCCATTTAGGCCTGAACTTTCCAGTCCCAAAGAATGAGCGTTTGTCAAGGGAAGTCTCTGACCCCGGAATACTGCCTGTTCACACCAGCCAACTGCAAGTGTTTTCTATGGAGCGCGTTTCAAAGCTGAAGAAACGCCTTCATAGTAAACTTAGATTTCGCTCTTCTGGATTGTGTCCAGTCTAAAAATCTGGGCAAACATTATAAACCGAAGAACGTTTGCGCACTTCTAAGACCAGTAGCAATTAATTACTTTAAATAGAAATACTGTCACTTACTGGCAACATAAATATTTGTATTTTGAACCTCTAAGTAGTTGTTGGGTTGACCATTCTGACCTTAAGTGATTTTACTTAGTCATATTTTAACAGGGAGTACATTTATAAAGAAGGGTCAGGTCAGGGAGAAAGAAAATATAAACCAGAAGAGAGAGCTGGGTTCTAATCCCAGTGACCTGTTGATGTACTCAAAAACCTTGGAGAATACAAAACTTCTGTCTTCAATTTTCTGTTGAGTACAAAGGGAAATGACAACAACAGCAGCAACCACACACACACACACATTTTCAAAGTTATTGTAGACATTAAATAGATTGCAAACTGGACTCTAAATCCTTTCAAGGAGAACTCAGTGCCTTCTGGCTGTAGCTCTGATACCTGTCCAGACAAGTGTCCTTTGCTCTGCACTTGAGTGAGGTTGCTTGGCCTCTCTGATCCTCAGTGTTTTCATTTGTATATGGTTTGAACAGCACCTACTCATAACTCTATCCTATCAGTAAGGTTCACAAAGCTCCCACCAGAGAGTCCTGGGAACTGCCTGGCCTCGGCAGCTGCGCTTGGCCAATGCCTGTGCCTGTGCCTGTGCCTGTGCCTGTGCCTGTGCCTGTGCCTGTGCCTGTGCCTGTGCCTGTGCCTGTGCCTGTGTTGTGTGTCCTGTATCATTTTACTAGTAAGCACGTAGGCGCGCTCAGCGGATGTTGCTTTAATTATTACTCCTACAGATCCTAGGCTTTGCTTATTTGAAAATAACTCTAGCCACTTCTTAGCCTTTTGACTAAGATCAAGTAAAGATAAGTACAGATCTCGTCAAGGGGAAAATTGGGCCAGACTAGAGAGAGGCATCTCAAGGACAAAATTGTCCTCGGATTGTGATGTTTGGTCCTGCAGAGAAGCGCAATCACTTCACCTTTATCCTCCTGCTCTGCTCACCCTTCCTCACCAAGGGCTTCTAAAAAGCACGTTGAGAGAGGTAGCTGTGTTTAATTTTGTGCAGATACGAAGCCATGGCTGCGGGGAGTTGGCTCTGGGGCTGGGTCACTCTGGTAACACTTCCCACATGACTTGGTCAATGGGTGGGCCATGAAAACTTATCCTGTGTTTTTTTACACCCCACCCCCAAACCACCCAACCTGACCAAGTGTTAGTTTTTCAAAGCCAGTGAAGTTTCAAAGGCCTGAACCCAACACAGCGGCCTTTCTTCGTGCTTTGATTTTCTGCCCATTAAGTGTTTGTCACTGAGTTCAGATTTCGCCTCCTCTGCAGCCTACACATCCCACGAAGCCCCTAGAGGTAGGGGAAGTTAATTGATCCTTGATTAAAAGGAGGAGAGAGGCTCGAGCCTGGGTCTAGACACTTTAGATTATTCTCTCTCTTCTGGCTCTGATTTGCTGCAGAGAGCTCATAATATACATTTTATTATCAATAAATCTAAATTCTGGGATATTAGCTTCAGATCTTTGATTGAATTAGACGTGTGTATCTAATTAGTGTGTGGGTGGCATGTGGTAGCTAGGAGAGCATTAGCTAGAAGGGCTGTCTTTACTGCTCTAAAGCGTTTCTTTTATTCTTTTTTTCCCCCCTTACAGAGGCATGGGAGTTACTGAGGGAGCTTTGCTTCATTTGTTCATACACATGGGTGCTTCTGTTTTAAGTGACTCACTCTAGAAAGCACCCAAGATTTAGGTAGGTCATTTGAACTCCATCCAGCTTCACCATTAACTTACAGAGTGACTCTGCTAAATCGCTTTAATCTCTTTGAACCAAAGGATGGCTTTACCTACTCCTGCTCTGTGTTTGGCCTTTGGGCCCCTTGGAGCTTGAGACTTAGCCTCTCTTTATCTCCATAGCTCGGTCAGTAAGTAACTAGGTTGTTAGACAACAATAATGTGCGTGGGAATCCTCAAGTGTGGGCACATAATGCTTGTTCAGGAAACGCTAACTATCATTATTAGCCTTTGTGCTGTGTTTCTCTTTCTTCAGTTCATTGTTTGGCTATCTTTTCCTGACGATAGCAAAGTTGGAGATTGTATTCTGCACTAATTGTAATTGCCAGGCTTTGTAATTGCCAGGCCTGGAATCCTTAATTTGCAGTGTGTCTTTATAGGTGTACATGGTCCGTAGGACCCAAAAGCTTCTCCGACTCATACAAGGTCACCTCAAGTCTCCATCCCTTGCAGGACCCGTCTAGTGCTCAATAGAGGAGTTTTGTTCTCTCAGTGCCCTTTCTACCCAAGCCTCAGCCATGGCACTCCTAATATTTTGGCACTCTTGGGTTTGTGACTCCTTAACCACATGAACTTCGCTCCAGGGCAGAGGCTATGCCTAGCATCTTGCCCTTTGGTGCTGGGACTTTGTTTGTTTGGAGTTAAATGAAGACAATAGAAGATGATAAAAATAGTGGCAGTGAAGGGAACGGATGCCTTGCTTTGGAAAGGATACCTCCTTCTCTTCCTCTCCTTGCTCTCCTGTCAAAAAGAAAAGCATGGTCTCCTGCCTCAAGAACAAGCTGTCCGGCTCGGGGAGTCTCAGTTTCCGTCAACACTTTCTGGAGCAAAGTCAAGATTTGACTGGCATCACCCTCAGTAAATACCACAAGTTTGTAAGGGAGATAGAAAAGGCCATTGGGTTTTCTAAATGATATCTCCACGCCTTTCAAGAAAATAAACAGAATCTAAACTTCTTGTCTGTTTCTAGTCAGCACCCATATAATCAGAAGCGGAAACCCTCCCCAAGCCACAGGCAAATAAAGCATCTATCTTTGTTGTTCCCAGCCAAACAGAGGGCAAAAGAACTAGGCCGTTGGTTTTCCTTTCTGAGCCATCTCCTCAGGCCCTTTTCTCCATTTGACATCACTTGTCTGCAGTGTGTCTTAGACTCTGCGCTGTTATTGCCCAGGGTACTGCTTTGAATTTCTTTCAATCAGCTCTTCCTAGACTGATATACTGTGTGTGTGTGTGTGTGTGTGTGTGTGTGTGTGTGTGTGTCTGTCTGTCTGTCTGTCTGTCTGTCTGTCTCCCTGACTGGACTGGAACCCCCCACCCAGGGCAATGTCTGGATATTCTTGTATTTCTAGACCAAACTACATAGTTCAAAATCAATACTTGTGCCAGGTGGTGGTGACTCACGCCTTTAATTCCAGCACTTGGGAGGCAGAGGCAGGCAGATTTCTGAGTTCAAGGCCAGCCTGGTCTATGTTCAAGGCCAGCCTGGTCTATGGAGTGAGTTCCAGGACAGTCAGGGCTATACAGAGAAATCTTGTCTTGAAAAACCAGAAAAAAAAAAAATCAATACTTGTTCAGTGAATGAAGGAACACATCAATTTATTCCATCATTCCAGTAAACTGAAGTTAAATTCCATTCTTTTCAGCAGATGAGAAAGGGACTTTTAAAGATGTGAAAAAGCCTGCACAAATAGAACAGCAACCCCGAGATCATGAGCGTAGCGCTAACTCGAGGGTGCTTTTATGCATGTCTTGTCCTCAGAAACATGTGTTTTACAGACCTATCATGTGAAAACTATTGAATATAGATGCTGGAGCCACAAATGTCAGGCGCCCAGAGTCTGCTCCTATCCTGAGGGTTTTCTTAGTAACACTTTGGCTCCCAAGCATCTCAAAGGCCACAGCTCAGCCTAGCGTCGTCTCATCATCACAACGCATGGAGTTCTAAAAGTATGCTATAATATCAGTTTCTGGCTTCTCAGCCCCTCTTCATAGCCAACTTGGTCCTATTTCAAAATCTCTAGGCCGTAGAGTAAAAATGGGCTGAGCCCCATATGATATCTCTCCTAGGCCCAACCCCAGAACATCAGCTGAGTTCTGTCACTACTATGCCTGCACACTTATCCTCTGCCTCCCCACCCCCTCTACTCCAAGGCAGGGAGTGTTTCAAAAGTTAATGGTAATTGCCTTTCCGGGCCCCTCTGTGTTTACTTTGAGAAGGTCAGGCCCGATACTGTGGTGTGTCGCTGTTCTTCTTTTCAAAGCACTAGTATGAATTTGATAAAGTAAATTGTTGTTCTAGCAGGAAGCAGTTAGGGGTCACAAAATAAATAGCCGTAGAATTCAAATAAATCCAAAGAATAAAACCAAATAAATCCATGTGTGTATGCCCTGTGATACATAAATACACTTTTTTGGAAAGCTAGTGTTTTATCGCTGCTGGTCTGGACCAAAGTAATTGAAAAATTGTGCAGTTCATGAGTACTTTTTTTTTTCTTTTTTAGAGGCAGCCTGGGGCTTTGAGCAATGTGACATGAATATAATTTTTAAAAAATGAAAAGAGAATTTTACTTTTTAAACAACTGCTTATTTTGGTCCCTGCCCATATCCTCCCCCACCTCAAATGAATTTCACATTTGAATGAAACCAATTTGCAGTGTTAAATTAAGGATTTAGGCACTTAGAGTGGTTGATATTAAGCTCTAAAAGAGTGAAAGATTCCTCTTGATTTTTTCCCCCTTGAAGAAGGAGGGCGTAGTGCTTAAAGGATGCTTTATAGTGACCTCTCTAGTTTATTATAATGTTCAGTACACAAACACATGATCCTTTGTCAGTCTCAGGCAGGATCTGTGTGAGCCAGACCCTGTACACGTCTCCTTGGTGTCTAGAGGACTGTCAGAGCCAGAGGCTGGAGGAGAAAGGTTCTGATCTGGGACATACCTTGGGTCAGGGTTAGAGGCTTTATGTCAGTTACTCTTGCAAGGGAGAGCCATTAGTGGCACTTTAGCAGGGCAATAACATGCTCATGGCAGAGCCTTTCAAGAAGTAAATCAGCCAAGTGTAATGGCCCATGCCTTTGATCCCAGCACTCGGGAGGCAGAGGCAGGTGGATCTCTGTGAGTTCCAGAACAGCCAGGGCTACATAATGAGACTCTGTTTGGAAACAACAACAAGCTCCCTAGTAGGAGAAGACATACAGTGGACATTTGCTCTTTGGTTCCAGGCTTTGGGGAATGTCTGGGCAGCTGGTAAAATCTAATAGCAGTGACTTCTGAGAGAATGGAACTAGTAGGCCACTGATAACCAGTCACCGCTTTAAGATCAGCCTGGTGCTTCCTGTGCCCTTGGGCTCTGACTTTGGGATATCAGATGGAAGGGCTGAGCTCAGCTCTAGTCTATGACGCTGAATAATGAGGGAAAAGACTTGGAAATGGCATCTATTGAGCCAGCCCCTTTAAAAAGAGGCTTTATGTACGGAAAAGTACGACTCATCACACGAATTTCCCGTGAGATGCCTGAGATGAGAGTTGGACTGAGAACAGGAGCCATGGCTCCATGGCTAGGAGCTGGTGGATCTGGGATTCAACTCCAAGTTGTCTGACTCTGATCCCCGCACAACTGCATGGAACATGGTCTTCAGATGCGCTGCTCAGAGCAGAGACAAGGGCCCCAGAGAGGTCACTCTGGACACTTAACTGAATACCATTAGTCTTGGGTTTTATTAGTTATTCTTAAAGATCTGGCATTAATTTTTATCAGGGTGTGGTAGAGCTATGGAAGATCCCCCCCCCCACACACACACACCCCACCCCACACACCCCACCTCTACCCCTACTCTTTAACTACCTCTTTGAGTGCTTTGGTTAAAAAAACAAACAAGAGAACAATGCCATTTTCTCTGGGGCAGTGAAAGGGGAGACGGGCTCCTGTAGTGAAGCCCCTCAGACCGAAGCTGCAGAATACTGAGAACGACACCACAGATGTAGGAATTTCATACGTATTTCCATCAGATACTTGGGCTAGCCGCTGCTGTAAGATGTTCCTCTTTGGCTCCTTTGCACTAATATCTTCTCTCTTCTCTCCCCTTCCCCCATGTGTGTATTCCCAGCGGCTCTGCCCTTCCTCATCATCGAGACAAGCACCATTAAGCCTTATCATCGAGGGTTTTACTGCAATGACGAGAGCATCAAGTATCCCCTGAAAGTCAGTGAGACTATAAACGACGCTGTGCTCTGTGCGGTGGGGATCGTCATTGCCATCCTGGCGGTAAGTATCCCCTTGCCTCTGCCATACTGATCTGACTTCCTCCTGTGTTGCACTGCCAAATAGCCACGCCGACTGATATTTGCAGCCAGCCAAAAGAGATGGCCACAAAAGAGAACTTCATTCAGTATTGTTTTGTCTTTTGCAGTTAACACTATTTCCAAAAGTCCACATCTACTAGGAGATAACCGTCTGAACATTTAGCAACATCTTTCTATACTATTTAACATGTGCTATCTTCACAACAATCTAATGGAGTTTAGATATTGGTTTTTCTCTACTAATGTCCATAGAGTAAGACTTAGTTAATCTAAATGGTAGAGTTGAGATTAGCGCTGAGACATCTCTTTCGCCATCGTCTGATCTCTTAAGCTGCTGTGCTAGAAGGCTGAGTCCCATCGTCATCCACTAGCCAAGGTGTTTTCTGTGGTCTTGCCCTCACCTTTGCTGAACTGCAGTAGCAGTGACAATGTCCTTGCAGTTTTCTAGCCTACTGTTTCGTTTTCTGGCCCTGTGGCTATGGCGGTAAGATAAATAGGACTTGGAATTCCGAGCATTCGATCCAGACCCCACCCTCTACTAGCAAGCCCGCATCTTTAAAACCAGGGATGTGTGTTGTTTCATGGTATCACAATAGAATGTAAAAGACTAAGAGTGTCTATTTGCTGTGGTAAAATACCGTGTCCAAAAGCAACTTGGAGAAGAAAGGGTTTATTTCAGTTTATATTTCCAGGTAGCAGTCCAATATTGAGGAAAGACAGGGCAGAAACCTTGAAGCAGAAACTGAAGCAGAGACCATGGAGAAATGCTGCTTGCTGGCTTGTTCAGCTTGCTTTCTTTTAGTACCTAGGACAACCAGCCCATAGTGAGCAGAGCCTCCTACATGTGTCATCAATTTAAAAAGTACCCCACAGGCCCATTGAAGTTTCCTCTTCTCAAATGACTCTAGCTTGTGACAAGTTAACATAGAACTAGCATCACAGTGAGTATTAAAATACTTAATTACTGAATTATTAAAAACTGTATTAAAACTCTTAATTGCTGAACAGGCTACTGGGGTGTAAGTATAAAGTCCAGCCTGTCATGTGCTTCCCTTAAAGGATAGCCCCCATGAACAATACTGCAGAAATGTGCCACACATGGACTGTGACTAGGCCCGGAAGTTTTTTGAGCGGTACTAACTTAGCTCCTGGGAATTTGGGTGTGGTCCACCTGGACCCTACCCTACCCTCTTTTACTGTATCCCTTTGAGACTTGAGACAGAAAGGGTCATTCTTTGAAAGCCAGTAGAATGATTTGTGGGGTTTACATTTTTACAACTGCCTACTCCTCCAGCATTTTCTACATTCATCCTCTGCCCTTGAACTCCTGCAGTGGGGCAAAAAGGCATTTTCCACATTTGTTAGGAGTCATGAACCCTGTAGATCCTCGAATTGCTCTCCTGTGGAGCTTAGCTTGGAGGTGGAGCCTTGTGCTGCCATCCCCATTGTGCAGATGGAAAGCCCAGAGTGATTCAATAATAGACACACTCAGAGCCTATAGCTAGTAAGACCTGGAGTTCACTATGCCTGGTTGATTTCAAAGTCCCCTTCCCAGCTTTCAAGCATGCATTTCAGGATGGCTAACCTTTCCAGAGGAACTGCTCCAGAGGATTGGCAGTTAACTTATCTGGCCTAGTCTGGGTTGTGACAGGTAAGATACTGGCCACACAAGTTTTTCTTGTGACTTGCAACTCTGGTTTTAAAAGAGGACCCCTCCCCTCTTTGGTCTCTCTCTCTCTCTCTCTTTTACCATAAGCCAGACACACAATCAACAGTTTGAATCTGGGCAATAGCAAGAAGAGCTCGTAGAATTCTTTCCAATCTTTAAAAGAAAAACAGCCCATTTGGCAGACTAGTAGCTTGGGAGGATGCACTAAGGATCTCTGTTCAAAAGCTGAAAAATAAAAGATCCAATTTACTATTTCTCCAAATTGATGGTTGCGGGAGTGAGTTCTCCTGGAAGAATAGCTTTTCCTGAAAAGGGCATTTGTTGTGGAAGGCAGAAAATTATAGAGTATCTCTTGCTGAGGTTTGAACAGGTGTTCTTGACAGCCGGGGGATTGGCTAATTGAATACTTTAAGAGAACACATTATAATCTAGGAGTCTTGTGATAAGAACAGGTCCAGGACAGGTACATCACATGCTGTTCGGGCATGGTACCAGGTGTTATTCCCAGCATGCCATGGGGGTGCTGGCAGGCACACAGTAGAAAGTGAATTAAACACCTTTCCGATGTGAATCGAGTGAAAGATTGGTATCAGTAAACCATCCGTTTCCTCGTCTATAAATCAAAACAGTGTTCACGGTTCCTCAAAAGGGTTGTCATTGAAGTCAAACACCTGTAAAGTTCGCCAGATGAAGTGTGTACAGCCTTGTGCACAGGCACAGCCCCTGGCTTCTCCCAGGCCCCCGGATGGGCTAAGGAAATGTTAAAGCGGCCGTCTAGGGGCTCTTCCCTCCTTCCTAAGTCCCAGTCAGCAGTTCCACTCCTGCTGAATGCAGCCTTCCTAGTTTCTTTTCACACCTGCTCTTGGCTGCTTCCTCCTCCTGTCTTTTTACTAAATGTCACCTTGGTGCTTTCCCTAGATACCCAGATTTTCTTGAAACAGTCCTGTGGCTGGGCTCTTCCCTATAGGATAAGCAGTGATGTCGGCAAAATAGGTTTCAATCGAGCCATTGTATGGTTCAGAGATACACCAAGAAAAATCCACGGCAGGGTGGATGAGACGGGTCGGCAAGTGGAAGGGCTTGCTGCGCAATATGAATTTGATTCCTGGAGCCCACCTAAAGGCGGAAGGAAAGACTCAATCCCAGAAAGTTTTCCTGTGGCCTAAACTCCATATGGTCAGTGTGGTATATGTTGCAACCTCCTCTGCCAGTAGTAAAATAATAATAATGTAAAAAATTCTAGAAAAAAAAGTACATAGCAATAACTGTCCTGGTCAAGAGCTACTGCGTCCCAGGGAAACACCAAGAGCTACATTAAGAAAGGTATAAGCTCTGGTTCACATCCAAGCTCCTCTGCTGCAGGGCAGGTTGTGAGGTGATGTGCCTCAGTAGATTCATCTGTTAAGTGGGAAGAGTATGTGAGTATGTGTTTGCTAAGGGTTTGAAATGAGATCAGCACATACACACATACACACACACACATACACACACACACACACAGAGAGAGAGAGAGAGACAGAGAGAGAGACAGAGAGAGAGACTCAATGCCAGACTTAGTAAAGTTTACTCCATAAATGTTAGCCGCCTTTATTACAGATGAGGACATAGTGACGAAGTGTGGTGACGTGACTTAGCCAAGGTGGAGTCAGGAGAATTCCCACTTTCTTCATGGCACTAAGTAGTTAGATCCAAGGCCCCTGGCTTCTCACTCCAATTTGCAATGGACTTCTACCACCTGCTCCAGCTGCCAATGCATTTCAGCCAGAGACACGTGCGTCATGTGTGCTCCTGTCATCCATCGTGGTCTGCTAGCCTGCCTGCCTACTTGCTTGCCCTAATGCCAAGTGTGCTCCTGGAGAAAAGTTCAGTGAAGACCTCAGAGTCTGATGAAAAACTTGCTTTGGTACGATCAGTTCTGGAAAAGCTATATAAGCTACGGAGAGCAGCAGCAGGCTACATTTCTCACTCTCCCAGCTTGACGGCCCCATGAGGCTGGCTGCCTTCACCAAGAATCAGGCTTCTGACCAGAGAGCCTGAGGGACAGCCATGCGAGGGAGCAGGTTGCAGAACTGAAAATCAGCTTGCTGCGGAACCGCCCTGGACCTTCTGCTCGATGTCAGGCCTGTTGCAAACCGTGAGAGAAGCCTCGACTGATTTGGATGCCCTTGGTCCAGTTTGCCCAGATGCCACACAAAGGAATGGAATGGGGATGGAAGGGGGTTCAGGGTGACTTCAAGATGCAAGTTGTTAGAGGTTGTAGAGAAAGCAGACATCTTTCTGAGGCAGAACCTATGGAAAAACTCTCGTCATGTTGACCTCTTTTTCAGATGTGTATCGGATTCTGGAATTATAGCATAATAAGAATTCCTTCCAGGTCCACACAGCAATAGTTGCTACCCTGCCTTGAAAAGACTTAATGACTCTAGCAGCAGCCAGGATAAGAACAACAGTAAAACCCCACGTCCTATCTAGCTTTCTCTCCTTCAGCAGAGCCTCGCACTGCCCCATCAAGTATAATATGGGGAAAGGTCTTAATATGGCTCCCAAATGTTCATTGTCCTGTTCAGTAGACATGAGCTCAGTGCCTGCCAAGCTCACACCCCAAGATGGGTTCACATAGATTGTTTTTATCTAGGAATCGATGCACGGGAATGTCGTAGGTCACCCTCCCTCTCTGCAGGCCTTCAGCATGCTGCTTCCCCTCAGAGGCCCAGCTGTGCAAAAGTATTCCTCCCAAAGAAACTCACACTTTGGCACTATCTGACTGTTAAAGCGGGGATGGCTAGTCATGAACTCCCTGGGCTTATTTTGGCCTTTACGTCAGGTGCTCTCCCGTGTGTGAGCACTGCGATCCACACTTTCTTTTCTGCAGTGCAGTGATATGTTGTCTGTGGGGTAGCTTTTCTGCGCCTACTCTCCTACTGGCCCCTGGTAGTCATCCTGGGAGAAGGAACGTTGAGAGCTGAGACAACTGAGGCCGGAGGATAATCAGTGATTTCCGGATAACTGGCTAAGTCCCAGCAGTCGTCTCGATCCTACAACCAAGGCCAAGTCGTAACACCTCCGCTGGCCTCTGCAGTTTGCCTCCCCTTCCACAGCTATTTAGCCAGGCCTCTAGGGTATCAGGGGTGGGGAATTAATGACGAGATGCACATCATTTCAGGGAACAGCCAGCAAGTGCCCCATCTCAAACAACCCAACAGTGCCTTCACTACTCATTGTCTTGTCATGGGATTCCTGTCTAGATTTGGTCCCTCCTGCTGGATAACAGGTTCCTGGGAGACAGAGGCCAGGTCTTCTCCTCTGATGGGACATGATAGGTACTAAGTAAACCTCAAGCAGATATTGCCTGAAAGCATCCTTTTTGACTACCTCCTCCCCAACCTTCCAAAAATCCCCGAGAACACCCAGCCTGCCTACCTCTCCTCCTATAGTTAGTGTGCTGGCTTCTCTTGTTTATAAGTTCATGTTCTATTAGCTGCACAAGGTAGGGATTAATCCAATATGACCTAATATTGTTAGTTCAAGACACAGACTATGGCACTGCGTATTATAAGTGTGTAAAAATGATCAAGTATGCTTTCAATCATGGACAGAAAATCAAAAGCATCGATCCTGAGATGCTGGAGGATCCTGTTTATTTCCCCCAAAGCCTCAGATATGCTCTGTGTGGAACATGGGAGCATGCTCTGTGCTACATGCAAATTTCTTACTGAAGAGACAAGAAGAAGAGCTTAATACCTCCAGGACGTATTTATTCAGGATCAGGCTTCAGTTGGCCCGCATCTGGACTTCATTAGGTCCCCCCACGCCCACCCCAACCTCCCTTTATCTGTAAGAGTTCTGCCAAGAAAACAAGGTACCCCAACATTGCTCCTCATTAAAGGTTAGTTAAGTTTTCAACTGAAAAAAAAAAGGGGTGAAGCTGTGCTGGCCCAGCAATGAGTTAGTGGGAGACCCTGTCCCCCAGTTTACAATCCACTCCATCTGTGCAATTACCAAGACCACCAACAGAGAGAGACCACATTAATCCTTTAGTTATGTTGTCCCCTGATCAGATGGCTGCAGAGTTCTTCTGAGACCCTCTTATCCCTGGGGGCTTGTGGGAGGGGACATCTATTTGTGATTTAACAAACAGGCATTGACCGCCTCTGTCTAGAGTTTCATTTGTTCCCCTCTTAACCGCCCTGTGTCACTCCTGTTGCCTGGAAAGAGATGAGGCTGGCAGCAGTTCCCTTCTAGCTACTCACAGCCCTTGGGGTTCATGACTATTTGAAATCAGTATCTAGGCTGAAGCTGACCCATCTCTGGTTTAAACAACAGCGCTTCTGAGTCTGAGGGATGGATTCTGTATGAGTCAGAGTGTAGCAGGCAGTGATGGAGTCAGATCCTTTTATGAGCTGAGGGACTAGAAACTAATTTGCCTTATCTTAAATGCTCTTCAGCAGCTATATGAAGTAGGCATTATTTTTCCCATTTTATGAGTGAGTGAAGACATTGAAGCGTACATAGGAAAGTGATTTCATCCAAGGTTACTGTGCTGAATAAAAGTGAAAGTGGGGATTAAAACTTGGGTCTGACCTGCTTAAGACCAGCCCAAGTATTCTAAAAAAAAAAATTTTTTTAAATCTACAATGTATTTGGAGCTATGTAGAGTGTTCTTTGTCTTTCTTCAGTCAGCTATAAAAACTTTGAGTTCTTAGTCTTGCAAAGTTACATGTATGAAGACCAAACATCCAGGCCAGCAGGCAAATGACCCCTGGTGAGAGCATGTAGCAGGGGTTTGTGTGAGATGATTGGAATAGGGGAGACAAGCTAAGTGCAAGATCCTAGACTCAACCCCCAGTATAAGAGAAAAAGAAGAGGAGGAAGAGCAGGAGGAGGAGGGAGGACAATGACAACCACCTACTAAGTGTAGGAAGATGCTTAGTGGGTTCTTGTCCCTCATATCACACAGTCATTGTGGTAGACACTGTGGCCCATAAACTGAGGTATAAGATGTGATTTTGCCCTTGAAACATGTAGTCTAAAGGAGAGGTAAGAGAGTACACCAGTGGTCCTATTCAAGCTTAAGAAGGGAAAGGAATTAGAGGAAAAAACAAAGGGAGTGGGCTCTAGGGATGAGAGTGCTTTAAGGAAAATGTACGTCAATTTTCCTTCTACTTGGGACTGAGAAGTAAACTGAGGAAATCTGCTCTTCTCGCCCGCTGCCTCTCGGTGACCAAACGTAGAGGCTGTGAGGTATACAGTCCTTGGGATCTCAGAGAAAGAGGACTTTGGGCTATTTTCACACACAAAGACTTGACACACGTTTTTAATGAGCTTGTATCCTAGCTAATGATCAGAAGACGCTCAGGCTGCAGATATGCACCACCTCCTGTTTGTGGATAAGGAGCCAGGTGTAGCATTGGGAGCCAGGCGTGGCGTGCCTGTTACTCCTGGTACAGAGGTGAAAATGCCTCGGTTTGGTACCAGGACCAGCTGGCCCTTGATCTCCTCCTTGCAGGGGAAGGATGGGATTTTCATCAGAGATCCTGACTTGCAGGAGAGGGGGATTTCTGTAACAATGGGGAAGATTTTGCAACTCTAGGGCACTGGCAGGAATGGCAAAGCAGACCTGTTTGGCTGGAGAAACAGGGAAAAGGGCGAGGACGAAGTTCAGGTAGACAAAGAAGACTGGGCATGGCTGTCAAGGTCTCTGGCCGTGAGGAATTTTCACTTCAGTTAATTGCTAGAGAGCAACAAGAATATTGTTCTAAGTTAGCGGGGTCAGTTTTTTAACCATGGTAAGAGTGAAGCCTGAACCCTCATGGTGGCAATACGAGAGAACCAGAGGGGAAAAAAGATGACACGAGGGACCTGTGAATAGATGCTGATGGCCGTGAGATAGGGAAATGGGGGGTTCTTAAGGGTCAGCAGTTTTTTACTTAGGTTTAGGGGCCCAAGGGCTGGAAATACAGGGATGATGGAAGTTGTCTGGGGAAGAGGGTGGGGTTGGGTTTAATCTTAAACTTTGATCTACTGGCATAGGTTTTGTGTCCATTTGGATGAATTATCAGAGGCCAGGAACAGGATTGATGGGAGGGGAGCCCATTCGTCCTTGGGAGATCATTTCATCTTCACAGAGCTGTTGAAGCAGCTAACATTACAGCAGAGAGCCGGGGATCCCACTCTTCGGATGACTTACATTTATTGAGTAGAAGCCAGGTGTGGAGACACTGGAAACAGAGAATGTAGCTTGGAAATAGGAAGAATTGCACAGTGGTACAACATCAAGGAAACCTGACAAATTCAACATGAAAGAGGACTATGAAGTTGGCAATATGCAACACTCTGGAAAGAGCTGCCAGGAGACTGGCATGAACTGGCAAAGTATCTCTCCAAGGAGGCCTTTGGCTGGGAGCGCTTGCCATTTGAGGAAATAACTGTGCTTCAAATCATGTTCTTCAGGAGACCTGCGGGCATAGGGCAGTCACTGATGGTTGCAGCCATAATAGGCTTCTGAGGTTTCTCTGGCCTCTTTGTCATCCCTATGTTAGAGGTCAGAGTTGTCACTCCCATGGAGCCCAGAATTGCCACTGTAGCCTGAGAGATGTCTGTGAAGTCATAGCCTTTCTCAGGCAGCATGGCACTGAAGTGCCAAAATGCTGGAGACAGCTGAGTGAGAATTTTCCAATCACTGTCTTCTACTCAAGTAAAGATCTAACCATTTCCTTCTAGCAGATGGAACATTTGGGTTTGGAGAAAACTCAGCTCCATTCCTGATTCCATCTTGAAAGGCAGAACTCAAGTCTTATATTTTCCCTTAGCCTCAAGAGTGAGAAAATAAACTGATTCTCCATCAAATGTTTGTTGAATGAATCTCTTCAGGCACAAAGAAGTTTTTTTTAACCCACATACACATACATGAGGTGTGGGGGTTAAGGTGGAGCTGGCAAGAAAATAAACGTACAAGCAAGCTAGGGGAAGAAAAGACCTGTAGGGGAGTTGGTCTGGTGTTGCTTGTATTTAAATGTTAAATACTGGCTCCCAAGATCTGGTTGCAACTGACCCACTACAAGAGACCTTACCTGTATTGTATGCCTTTGTATTTGGGACATGAAGACCAGCTATCTTCAGGGACTTCAAGGAAATGGCTATCTTGGTACCATTAAGAAGAACCCAGGAGTGAGGGAGAAGGACAGGTGTCAGCGATGGGGCTGCCAGGCTGTCCTGCCCTCCTCCCCCTTTAATTCAGAGTGACTCACTGGCCTCTCTGGCCTTCACCGCTCTCACTTAGAAAAGCCACCAGTAATCACAGAGTGACCCTCAGGGCTCTGTGAGAAACAGACAGTGCGATGGAGAGAGAAGCGCTTTGTAAGCCGGAAAGTGCTATGTAAATATTATTAAAGCAGAACCGAGTATAGGAACCTTAGCCCTTCAGAGTCGCCCCGAGAAGACTTCTCAGTTTCTAGAAGAGGAATTGTTAGGACATAAGACTTTCCTTGGGGTGACTTATAAATAGAGCAAAAGGTTTAAAACAGCACAGCAGCTGAGTGGCAGTGGCGTCCGTGGTAGGGGCCTTCTGCAGTGGGTTTCTTCTCTCCTATCGTGTTTCCTGGAAAGATCAAAATCAAAACCACCACACGTGAATTTTCTGCTTCTGCCCTGGCAGGGCATGCTTCCCACATCCGAATCATGCAACAAGAAGAAGAAGAAAAAAAAAAAAAACAACCAGAACCAAAATGAGCCTTTCGAAGTGCCAGGCATTTGACATCTCACCTATTGAATTCCTTGCCAGCCGAGCCAGGTGGATATTATTAATGCTATTTTCTATAAGGGGACACCTAAGCCCAGACAGGTGAAGTCATGTGGCTGCAAAGTAATAGACGGATCAGACTGAGACGTACTGGCTCCCAGGTTGGGGCCTCTTTCTCCACACCGTGTCCCTTCCTTCCAAGTCAGGCTAGCCTAAAGACCCTCTCCATTTCCCCTCCAGAATGGAACATCCGTAAAGATGTGGGTAGCTGGGCTCTTTTTCACCACAAAAGACAGGAAGAGGCTCTCTCTTACAGTTGGAGACAACTTCCCAACCACTGGCTTGCTGGCCAGGACCCGTCCCTTTCTGTCCCCTTGTGGCTTAATTGCCATGCCTTCCTCTGTATGAGTTTCCAGACTCTGGGCCAAGCTCCTTAAAAGGCAGGTAGGGGAGAGTTCTCTGCCGGCCTGGCAGCCAGCCATCCCCCCTAGATCCGCTGCTAGCTGCTTCAGAGAGAGATCAACATAGAAAGCATTTTTTTTTCCAAAGTGAAACTTATCAGAACTTTGCTGACTGAGGCAGGAATGAGGGCCCTCGGGGTGGGGGCCAAGCCTTTGGTGGAGGGGCGGGGTGGTGGTGCTCATTTTATGACCCAGGAATGAAAACACTGTGAATAATGAATAAAGTCCGAAAGTTGTAAATCTGAGACTCCAGAGAAGGCGAGTAACATGTCAGGGAGCGGTTTAAGCCCTCGCCTCTCCTGCCGAGGTGCAGCCCAGAGTTTCATTAAATAGCCTTTAAGGGTTAGGATTACAAGAAGCCGAGTCCCCTGGTTCATAATGATGATTTATGGCTGTGTTGTCGACTCCTCGACCCTTCTGTACAAGGGATGGAGAAAATACATAATTTGCTGCTCATTAACTGTGCAATCTGTCAGGGCGGCTCCAGAAGCCATGTGGTCCCAGAGCCTTGCGTCTGCTCAGTGGCTTCAGCCAGGCTGTCCTGGAGACACAACTACTCCTCCATCATAGGAAATGGTTTCGATAACAATAGAACTAACAAGCTGAACCCTGGGTAGCCTGCCCATGTCTTGGAACTGAGAGACAGTGGACTATACTCCTCGGTCATCTCCCATCCTTCAAGGAGCCCCAGAATCCCCATCTGTACAATGGGCTTGCCTTGTCACAGAAAATCACACTGCCTG
>JADRCC010578046.1:0-38815 GCA_019843855.1 Hylomyscus alleni
CAAGGTAATCTTCTGCTACATTGTACCTAAGTGCTGGGTGCCTCAGATGTACCCATGTTAGGAAATAAAATGAAAAATAACTCAAAGAGTTGAGGATGGACAGTTAAAGAAAGAAGTACAACAGTCAAATATTCTATCTGCTGCTAAGTTCTTTCATGATGAATCCACTAATGTCTGGTTAGTGACTTAGTCTTTGGATGGTCTCAGGACTCTGGGTTAGTTGATGCTGCTAGTCTGTCTATGGAATTGATATCTCCTTCAGTTCTCTATATCCTGCCCCTAACTCTTCCATAGGGGTCCTCAACCTCAGCCTAATGTTTGGATGGTAGTATCTGCATCTGTCTCAGTCAGTTACTGGTAGAGCCTCTCAGAGGACAGCCATGCTAGACTCCTGTCTGCAAGGACAACATGGCATCAGTGATAGTGTCAACGTTTGGTGTCTGTCCATGGGATGGAACCCAAGTTGAACTATTCCTCCAGTCTCTGCTCCATTTTTATCCCTGCATTTTTTTTTGGGGGGGGGAGCAGGAAAAATTCTGGGTCAAAATTTTGAAGGTGGGTTGGTGTCCTCATCCCTCCACTAGGGGCCCTGTTGATCTACTGGAGGTGTTCTCATCAGCTTCCATCTCCCCACTGTTAGGAGTTTTGTATAAGGTCACTCCTTTTGAATCCTGGAAGTCTCCTATATTCCAGGTCTCTGGGACTTTCTAGAGGTTTTCTCCACTCCGCACCCCTGGCAGTCAAATTTTTTCATTCATTCTCTTGATCCTCTGGGCTTCTCTCATGCCTGTCTCCTCCCATACCTGACCCTGCCTCTTTCTTTCCCCACTTCCCCTCTCCCACTCATGTCCCTCCCCATGCCACCAGTAATTATTGTTTCCCTTTTTTTAATTAGATTTTTTATTCGCATTTCAAATATTATACCCTTTCCTCTTTCCCCTCTAAACCCCCTATCTTCCCACTCTTCCCACTGCTTACCAACTCATTCACTCCTGCTTGCTCTTATAGCATTCTCATACACTGGGGCATCAAGCCTTCACAGGATGAAGGGCCTCTCCTCCAATTGATGTCCAACAAGGCCATCCTCTGCTACATATGCAGCTGGAGCCATGGGTCCCTCCATGTGTAGTCCTTGGTTGGTGTTTTAATCCCAGGGAGCTCTGGGGGAACTGGTTGGTTCATATTGTTGTTCCTTCTATGGGACTGCAAACCCCTTCAGCTTCTTCAGTCCTTTCTCTAGCTCCTCCACTGGGGAAGTTGTGCTCAGTCCAATGGTTGGCTGAGAGCATCCACCTCTGTATTTGTCAGGCATTAGCAGAGCCTCTCAGGAGACAACTGTTCAGACTCCTGTCAGCAAACACTTGTTAGCATCCACAATAGTGTCTGGGTTTGGTAACTGTATGTGGAATGGATCCCCAGGTCAGGCAGTCTCTGGATGGCTTTTCCTTCAGTCTCTGCTCCACACTTTGTCCATGTATCTGCTCCCATGGATATTTTGTTCCCACTTCTAAGAAGGACCAAAGTATCCATCCACACTTTGGTGTTCTTTCTTCTTGAGCTTCATGTGGTCTATAAATTATATCTTGGGTATTATGAATTTCTGGGCTATTATCAATTTGTCAGTTAGTGTGTTCTTTTGTGATTGGGTTACCTCACTCAGGATGATATTTTCTAGTTCCATTCATTTGCCTAAGAACTTCATGAATTCATTGTTTTTAATAACTGAGTAGTACTCCATTGTATAAATGTACCACATTTTCTGTATCTATTCCTCTGTTGAAGGACATCTGGGTTCTTTCAAGCTCCTGACTATTATAAATAAGGCTGCTATGAACATAGTGGAGCATGTGTCCTTATTACATGTTGGAGCATCTTTTGGGTATAGAGTGTTATAGTTGAGTCCTTAGGTGGTACTATGTCCAATTTTCTGAGGAACCTCCAAACTGATTTCCAGAGTGGTTGTACAAGCTTGCAATCCTGCCAGCAATGGAGAAGTGTTCCTCTTTCTCCACATCCTTGCCAGCATCTGCTATCACCTGCGTTTTTTATCTTAGCCATTCTGACTGGTATGAGGTGGAATTTCAGAGTTGTTTTGATTTGCATTTCCCGAATGACTAAGATTGTTGAACATTTCTTTAGGTGCTTTTTGGACATTTTGTATTCCTCAGTTGAGAATTCTTTGTTTAGCTATACTCCATTTTTAATAGTGTTATTTGGTTCTTTGTAGTCTAACTTCTTGAGCTCTTTGTATATATTGGCTATTAGCCCTCTATCAGATATAGAATTGGTAAAGATCTTTTCTCAATCTGTAAGTTGCCATTTTGTCCTATTAACAGTGTCCTTTGTCTTATAGAAGCTTTGCAATTTTATGAGGTCCCATTCATCAATTCTTGATCTTAAAGCATAAGCTATTGGTGTTCTATTCAGGAAATTTTACCCTGTGCCCTTGTTCTCCGGACTCTTCCCCACTTTGTTTTCTAGTAACTTATGTGTATCTGGTTTTATGTGGAAGTCCTTGACCCAATTGGACTTGAACTTTTTACAAGGAGACAAGAATGGATAGATTTTCATTCTTCTACATGCTAATTGCTAGTTGAGCCAGCATGATTTGTTGAAAATGCTGTCTTTTTTCTATTAGATGGTTTTAGCTCCTTCGTCAAAGATCAAGGGACCATAGGTGTGTGAGTTCATTTGCAGTTTTCAATTCTATTCCATTGTTCTACCTGCCTGTCACTGTACCAATACCATGCAGTTTTTATCACAATTGCTCTGTACAACTTGAGGTCAGGAATGGTGATTTCCCCCAGAAGTTCTTTTATTGTTGAGAATAGTTTTCGCTATCCTGGGTTTTTTTGTTATTCTAGATGAATTTGCAAATTGATTTTTCCAAGTCTGTGAAGAATTGAGTTGGAATTTTGATGGGGATTGCATTAAATCTGTAGACTGCTTTCTGCAAGATGGCCATTTTTACTATATTAATCCTGCCAATCAATAAGACTGGGAAATCTTCCCATCTTCTGAGATCTTCCTCTATTTCTTCATTCGGAGACTTGAAGTTCTTGTCATACAGATCTTTCACTTGCTTAGTTAGAGTCATGCCAAGGTAGTTTATATTGTTTCTCCCTTTTAAGTGAGATTGAAGCATCTTCACTTGGCCCTTCCTTCTTGCTTAACTTCTTAGGTCTGTGGTGTGTATCGTGGGTATTCTGTACTTTTTAACTAATATCCACTTATTAGTGAGAACATATCATATATGTCTCTTTGGGTGTGGGTTACCTTACTTGGAATAATATTTTCTATTTCCATCCATTTGCCTGCAAAATTCATGATGTCCTTGTTTTTAATAGCTAAATAGTATTTCATTGTGTAAATGAACCACATTTTCTGTATCCGTTCTTGGTTGAGGGACATCTTGGTTGCTTCCAGTTTCTGGGTATTAAGAATAAGGATGCTATGAATATAGTGGAGTACCTGTCCTTGTGGTATGGTGGAGCTCCTTCTGGGTGTATGCCATGAAGTGATATAGCTGGGTCTTCAGGTAGAACTATTTCCAATTTTCTGAAGAACTACCAGATTGATTTCCAGAGTGACTGTATCAGTTTGCATTCCTACTAGCTGTGGAGGAATGTACCCCTTCCTCCACATCTTCACCAGCAAGTGTTGTCACTAGAGTTTTTTTATCTTAGTCATTCTGTTTGGTGTAAGTCATTTGAATTTTCATGTACCCAATGACTATGGATGCTAAATATTTCTAGCCAGGTAGTGGCACATGCCTTTAATCTCAACACTTGGGAGGCAGAGGCAGGTAGATTTCTGAGTTCAAGGCCAGCTTGGTCTACAGAGTGAGTTCCAGGACAGCCAGGGATATACAGAGACACCCTGTCTCAGAAAAACAAACAAACAAATAAACAATAAAACACAAACAAACAAATAAACAAAAACACCACACATTTCTGAGAGGCTACTGTTACTCCAATATCTCATTATAAAGCTTTTCATAGTAGTACCTCAGATAAGTTGTTCAGTCTCCTAATTTATTGAATAGTCCAAAGAATATCAATTTCCTCTGAATAACAAATCTTTAAGTGTCAGTGTGTTATCCTTCCCAGAAATATTAACACTAGGTTCATTTGGTCATCAAGAGTTTTGCTGGTCCAAAAGAATACTTCATTGACACTTTGGGTCTCTTCATTGATGAAAATTTGACATCTTTCCTGATGCTCCTTAGATCTCAAGGGTAGGCAATTACTCATCTTCCTGAAGCAAGCTGCAGAGAAGTATTTGAAACATCTATATTTCTATTGAGCTCTAATTACTAGCACAGGACTGCCGATTATTTCGGTACTTTGGTTTCTCTGTGTGAAATGAGTCTTTTCTGAAGTCAGCTTCCCAGAGCATTGTGCAGATTAATTTGCCAGTGAGTAAGTCACTGCTTCAGAGGCTTTCATTAGCAATCTGTGAAATCCTCACCCTTCCACTAAAACACACTTAAATTCATAAGCAGCCAATCATGACCTGTTAAGACCTCTGCTAAGACCTCAAAGATTTGTCTTTGACTAGTTTGATCACAGGCTTCATTCAGCAATAATTGTTAAAATCTTTTTGATAAATTCAGATCTCACCACCCTATAGACACATTGCACTTTCTGATTCCTTGAAAATTCTGCAGCTTACAGCCTAGGAATACTTCTGCATTCCTCATTTTTATATTCTTGGGGACGTTTGTATATTATTCTGAATGCATGTATTACTCTTCCTCTGTTAAAGACTGGACTTATTAGCTTTCTTTATCTTTATATTTTGTTAGCTTATTTGGGAAAACTGTCTTAAATACATAAGCCTCAAATATTTACCTATCAACACCATTTGTCACCATTTGAAACCTGGGAGAATAATAGAGCCAGTGGCAGACAAAAGTCTCATGCAGTACTCAATGTTATTTAGATATTCTGACAATTTGTATTGAGAGTTAAAAAAAAATCACATGAGTAAATTGTGCAATAATAAGGACAACTAACATGTAGCATAAATGTTTATTCATAGAGCCATATAAAGAACAATAGCTAATTTTTTTTGTCTTTTTTTTTTTGTTTTTTTTTTTGTTTTTTTTTGAGACAGGGTTTCTCTGCATACCACTGACTGTCCTGGAACTCTGGGCTTAAACTCAGAAATCTGCCTGCCTCTGCCTCCCAAGTGCTGGGATTAAAGATGTGCACCACCACTGCCTGGTAACAATAGCTAATTATAAAAAATAATACAAAGCAAACTCACTTTTATCTCTTGTACCTGGGAGGAACACAAAGTCATTTCCAGAACAGTTCTGTTTTGAGGAAATTGAGTTCATATGATTCTTTCCTTGTTTACTTAGAGTTTTCTCATATACACTAAGAATTTTCTCCACAGGACTCCATTCTAAGACTTTATTCGACAATCACTGCAATATTTTATTTAGTAGTTACAAGTTAATTAACATGTGATCTTATTTCCGATTTTACCAACTTTATTATTTATTACTACATAATGCTATCTATTATTTCATTTATTTATTCTCTTCATTGTCATAGATTATTGCTACATGAATTTAAAAAATATTGCATATGATAAAGTTAAGTTTCTAATCTCTTGTTCCTCCTCATTGTACCTTCTTATACCATCTGGGTCTTTCTACTTCATGATTTATGCCCCCTCCCCCCTCCTCCTTTACAGTTACCATAAATTATTTCTTCCTTCAGAAAGACAGTTTTCTTTCTTCTATCTCTCAGATTGCTTGATATTTTCAAGTCAAACTGCCTTCTCCACCATTCCCTGATTTGTAGCATAATTATAATTCATTGGTAGTCTTCCCTTAAGCCACTTTACAGACCTTTAAAATGCTAAAGAGTACAGGATAAAGGGCAGAAGTTAATCACAAAGGGGAAACAGCACTTAGCACTTGCTGCATTCATTCACCTTAACTTTAACTGCTGATGTATCCATATAGATAACACTATTGATAACAGGGAACTCTATATCAGGTCTTCTTCATAGGGATGTGTAGTAATGATTCATCACAAAGTTATTTCTACAGGAAATTTTGGTACAGAATTCACTATGCCATGTATTAGAAAGCATAGAATTGGCAAACAAAAAAGGTACATTTTACTGAAGGATGACTTGATTTGAGCTTTCATGATGCCCTGGTGGTTCACGATTCTTAAACCTTTTGAACCAAAGTTTCCAAGAAGTGGAGTCCAGCTAACAAGATTATTTCACTAAATTAGTTATATAAATCTCTTTTTTGTTCAGAAGAATTCTCCAGCTAAATAAATTCTGGTGGGAGCAAAAGTGTCAGGGAGTCACACACTCCGAATACAGACCCCAAACAAAATTTTCTGTTGTTGCCAATCAAACCTCCCTTTAGAAAACTGAAACTAGTATAAAAGATTATTTTATTATTGTATTTCAAGTCTAGTCACACTGGTGGAGTTAAAAGTTCAGCAGTAGTAGCAGGCCTTCAAGGACAGGACACCAGGATGTTCTTTTGGCAAACACGCATTTAGTATCTAGCCTCTCATTTGGCTCCTGGCTTTGATTTTTCAATCAGCATTTGAGTTTCGTGGCTACTTGGTATTTTTAGAATGTGTAATATTTGTATTCATGCAAAGTTAGGTGATTCATTGCTTGCGACCAAGAATGTGCCTGCATAGCTGAGTGATATTGCTCTACCTGTTCTATTTATCGGTCTTGTGCACACTAATTTGGGCATACAGTACATTGCTGATGATAATTTTATTTTTCTGAGAGAGACAGACAAAAATACAAGACTACATCGAAGATACTGCTGATACTTCACATTTGAAAAAAATACTTTCTGAAGATAAACACATAAATAAATATCTGCCCCTGTTGGATAGTTAAGAATCCAGACAATATGGACATGTAGTTTCAATGTGGACAGTATAAAATCCTGTAGTAGAACCATCTGAGGCAGCATTCTGATATTACAATGTTGCATAATAGATGATTATATTATCCTGTCCTGTCAAGTCAGGACATTTACTTCATTATAAATCAGTGAATGACTTAAATATGGTCAGGACTATAGAACAGGCAAAAATCTCTCTCAAACTGAAATCACATACAAGGGAAAGTATGTCCCTAGGATACAATGCAAATTAATACATTTAACTGAGATAATTAATTAGTTGAAGAAAATATAACATTAAAATATGACTCTATTTTAATCAGACGTAATGAATAAGTATCTCCCATGTAGAAGTATTTTCCTTGATAGGTTCTCCACATTTAAAAAAAAAGTTTCCATTGAAAACATCATTTTGGCAAAATGAAGTAGAAAGTTTTTGAGAGATGGTCATGGATTGAATGGTAGACTATCGTTTTTACCTGCAGCTTCAAAAATCTGCATTTGGAAATGGAAAATTCAAGTCCTTGTCAATAATAGATGGCCTAGGTTTGACCTTTGACATGAAAATAAATTCTGATGATGAAACTCATGGTCTGCCTGTCTTCTATATAAATAAAGAAGAGGAAAATTTTGAAGGTATAAAATGGTGGATTGCAGTCTCAATACTTAATGTGAAACAAGCAAAGGCTTTGAGGGCACACCTAACACCATTGCTATTCTACAGTGTGTTAAATTGTGGTGGGCAACAATGTTTACAATTTTTGTAGTTTTAGAATTGGAGATGAGAATCTTGCTGGTTTTTCCATTAGCTTCCTTGTCTGTAAGTTGCTTATATTTGTTATATATTTAGATCTTTAAGTTCATTGACATTGATACTATATCAAAGTTTTCAAATGTGTTAGATGTTTGAAGTTTTTCTTGTAATGTTTATAATGTAACACTCTAAATGCCATTCTTGCTAACATTTAGCATATATATATATATATATATTTGGAAGAGACATGGGGGAAAGCCACGAGATGGAGAGATGGATGATTGAGGAGGAAGAGAAAGAGAGGAAGGAGAAAGGGGGTAAGAGAGAGCCTCATTTCTTTTTCTCTTTTAGCTGGGAGTCAGTTCAGGCCCATGATATTGAGAAGGATGAGACAGAAGTAGAGCAGAATGAGGAATTTAATCCATCCTGATCTATAGATTTACACTATAGGTACTGTTTTTGTACCTGTATAATCTAATACACAATAAAATATTGTTTTATCACATGAAAGTCATGAACCACTGTAAAATTTTTTCCATACTTACAGATCTGAGTGCAACTGACCCCTTTAAAACATTGCCCATAGTGATTTAGAAAGACTGTCTCCTACTTTTAAGGTTCTCTTTCCTTAGTTCCTAATAACCTAAAGAGTTATTTTACAGCAGGATTGACTCAGTAGCTGAGTGTCTACTTCTCCTCTGAGCTTCACCTCCTGAAGAGCTTTCAATGAAGAGTGCACTCTCTCAGTCAGGCCACAGAAATAAGAGAATCAGAAAAGAACTCTTGGTTAATCTAATCAATGGCAGATTCTGGAGACCCAACCTCACCAATACACTCAAAGTATCACTAAGAGACACAAAATGAAGTCATTTCTTTTTTTAAAAATTAATAATTTTATTTATTTACATTTCAAATGTTATCCCCCTTCCAGGTCTCCCCTTCACAAACCCCAACCCTATTTCCCTCCACTTTGCCTCTAAGAGGGTGCTCCCCCAGATTCCCGCCTCAGTGCTCTACCAACCCCCTTCTCTGAGGCATCAAGCCTCCACAGGACCAAGTGCATCCCCTCCCAATGATGCCAAAAGGCACAGTCCTCTGCTACTTATGTAGCAGAAACCATGGACCAGCCCATGTATATATTCCTTGAGAGCTCTAAGGGGTTCAGTTAATTGATACTGTTGCTCTTCCTATGGGATTACATTGGACTTCAGCTCCTTCAGCTCTTTCTCTAATTCTTCCATTAGAGTCCCCTGGCTCAGTCCAATGGTTAACTGTGAGTATCTTAGTCAGTGCTGGCAGAGCTGCTCAGACAGAGGACCATCATACTAGGCTCTTGTCTGCAAGCACATCTTGACATCAGCAGCAGTGACTGGGTTTGGTGTCTGTGGATAGAATGAATTGTACAGTGGAGCAGTTTCTGGATGACCTTCCCTTCATTCTCTGTTCCATTTTTGTCCCTGAATTTCCTTTATACAGGAACAATTTGGGGTTAATATTTTGAGATAGGTAAGTAGCCCCATCCCTCTTCTTGGGGCCAGTGGTATAGCTGGGTCTTCAGGTAGAACGATTTCCAATTTTTTGAGGAACTGCCAGATTGATTTTCAAAGTGGTTTTACCAGCTTGGTATCCCACCAGGAATGGAGGAGTGTCCTCTTTCTCCAAATTCTCAGAAACATATGCTGTCACCTGAGTTTTTGATCTTAGCAATTCTGATTGGTGTGAGGTGGAATCTCATGGTTGTTTTGAGTTGCATTTTCCTGATGACTAAGGATGTTGAACATTTCACTAGGTACTTCTCGGCTATTCGAGATTCCTCAGTTGAGAATTCTTTGTTTAGCTCTATACTCCATTTTTAATAGGGTTATTTGGGTTTCTGAAGTCTAACACTTTGAATTCAATATATGTTTTAGATATTTTAGTCTTCCAGATTATGTGTGGTTGGTAAAGATCTTTATCCAATCTGTAGACTGCCATTTTGTTCTATTGACAGTGTCTTTTTCCTTACAGAAACTTTTCAGTTTCATGAAGTCCCATTTGTTAATCGTTGATCTTAGAGCCTGAACCACTGGTGTTCTGTTAAGGAAATTTTCCCCTCTGCAGATGTTTTCCAGGCTCTTCCCCACTCTCTCTTCCATTAGATTTAGGGTATCTGGTTTTATGTGGAGGTTCTTGAACCACTTGGACTTGAGATGAAAATGGACAAATTTGCATTCTTCTAAATGAAAACCACCAGTTAGGCCACATCATTTTTTCAAAATGCTATCTATTTTCTAGTCTATGGTTTTGGCTTCTTTCTCAAAGATCAACTGACTACAAGTGTGAGACTTTATTTCTGGGTCTTCAGTTTCATTCCATTGATCTACCTATCTGTCCCTGTACCAATACCATGCAGTTTTTATCACAATTGCTCTGTAGCACAGCTTGAGATCAGGAAACGTGATTACCCCAGAGGTTCTTTTGTTGAGAGTTATTTACATTTTCTGAGATTTTTATCATTCAAGATGAAGGTGAGAATTACTCTTTCTATCTCTGTAAAGATTTGAGTTGGAATTTTAATGGGGATTGCTTTGAATCTGTAGATTGCTTTTGGTAAGATGGCCATTTTTACTATGTTAATCCTACTGATCTATGAGCATAGGAGATCTTTCCATCCTCTGAGGTCTTCCATTTCTTTTGTCAGAGATGTGAAGTTCTTGTCATACAAATCTTCTACTTGATTGGTTAGAGTTATATCAATATACTTTATATTACTTGTGACTATTGTGAAGGGTGTTGTTACCTTAATTTCTTTCTCATCCTATTTATCCATTCTATGGAGAAAGGCTAATGATTTTTTGAGTTAATTTTATAACAAGCCACTTTGCTGAAGATGATTATCAGCTGTAGGAGTTCTCTGGAGAAGTTTTTGCAGTCACTTAAGTATATTATCGTATCATCTGCAAACAGTGATCTCTTGACTTCTTCCTTTCCAATTTATATCCATTTGACTCCCTTTTGTTGTCTAATTACTCTAGCTAGTACTTTGAGTACTATATGGAATACTTAGGGGGCAAGTGAGCAGCCTTGTCTTGTCCCTGATTTTAGTGGAATTGGTTCATGCTTCTCTCAATTCGATTTGATGTTAGTTCTTGGTTTGCTGTATATTGATTTTATTATGTTTAGGCATGTGCCTTGAATTCCAGACCATTCTAAGTCGTTTACCATGAAGAGGTGTTGTATTTTCTGAAAGGATTTTTTCAGTATCTAACAAGATCATCATGTGAAATTTCTTTCTTTGAGTTTGTTTATATAGGGGATTATGTTGATGAATTTCCATATATTGAACCATCCTTGCATCCCTGGGTTGAAGCCTACTTCATCATGGTGAATGATCATTTGATGTGTTCTTAGATTTGGTTGTGAGATTTTTATTGAATATTTTTGCATAAATTGTTCACAAGCAAAATTGTTCTGATGTTCTCTTTCTTTATTGGGTGTTTTTGTGGCTTATGTATGTAACTGTGGCTTCATGGACTGAATCATACATTGCTATTTCTGTTTCTATTTTGCAGAATAGTTTGAGAGTTTGAGAAGTATTGGTATTAGGTCTTCTTTGAAGGTAGATAGAATTCTTGATAGAATTCTGCACTAATTCTGCAAGATGGTTATCTGGCCCTCAGATTTTTTTAGTTGGGGGACTTTTAATGACTGCTTCTACTTCCTTAGGGGTTATAGGACTGCTTAGATTATCTGATCCTGGTTTAACTTTGGTACTTGGCATCTATCTAGAAAGTCATCCATTATATAGATTTTCCAGTTTTGTTGAGTAAGGGCTTTTGTGTTATTATCTGATAATTTTTTGAATTTCCTCAATTTCTGTTTTTATGTCTCCTTTTCAATTCTGATTTTGTAAATTTGTACACTGCCTCTGTGCCCTTTAGTTAGTTTGGCTAAGAGTTTATCTATCTTATTGATTTTCTTAAAAACCAGGTTTTGTTGATTCTTTGTATTGTTCTCTTTATTTCTAATTGGTTGATTTCAGCTTCCAGTTCATTTTCTGCCTTATATTCCTCTTGTGTATGTTTGCTTCTTTCTGTTCTAGAACTTTCAGATGTGCTGTTAAGTTTCTAGTATAGGATCTCTCTGATTTCTTTATGAAGGTATTTAGTGCTATGAATTTTTCTCTTAGCACTCTTTTGCTTCCACTGTGTCCCATAAGTTTGGGTATGCTATGCCATCATTTTTGTTAAATTCTAGAAAGTCTTTAATTTCTTTCTTTTTTTTTATTCTTCCCTGACCAAATTATCATTGAGTAGAGAGTTATTCAGTTTCCATGAGTATGTGAGCTTTCTGTTGTTTTTGTTGTTATTGAAGACCAGCCTTAGTCTGTGGTAATCTGATAGCATGCATGGAATTACTTCAATCTTCTTGTATCTGTTGAGACCTGTTTTGTGATTGATTATATGGTCAGTTTTGGATACCATGAGGTGCTGAGAAGATGATATATTATTTTGTTTTAGTATGAAGTGTTCTATAGGTATCTGTTAAATCTTTTTGTTTCATAATTTCTGTCAATTTCATTCTGTATCTATTTAGTTTTTGTCATGATCTGTCCGTTGCTGAGATTGGGGTGTTGAAGTCTCCCACTATTATTGTGTGAAGTTCTATCTGTGTTTTGAGCTTTAGTAATTTTTTTTTTTTTTACAAATATGATTGTCCTTGCATTTCAGGCATAGATGTTCAGAATTGAGAGTTCATCTCAGTGGATTTTTCATTTAATGAGTATAAAGTGTCCTTCCCCATCTTTTTTGATAATTTTTGGTTGAAAGTTTATTTTATTGGATATTAGAATGGCTATTCCAACTTGTTTCTTGTGGCCATTTGCTTAGATATTTTTCCTAGCCTTTTAGTCTGAGGTAATGTCTGTCTTTGTCACTAATGTGTTTTTTTTTCTTCTGTATGCAGCAAAATTCTGGGAGTGTTTAGAAATCCAGTCTGTTAGGCTATGTCTTTTTATTGGAGAATTAAATCCATTGATGTTGAGAGATATTAAAGACCAATGATTGTTGTTTCCTGTTACATTTGTTGTTAGAGGTAGTATTATGTTTGTGTGGTTCTCTTCTTTTGGGATTGTTGTTAGATGATTAATTTCTTGGGATTTTTTGTGGATGTAGTTTCCTTCTTTGCTTTGGAGTTTTCCTTTTCTTATCCTCTGTAATTTTAGTTCAATGGAAAGATATTGTTTAATTTTGATTTTGTCATGGCATATCTTGGTTTTGCCATCTATGGTGACTGAGAGTTTTGCTGGGTATTGTAGCTTAGGCTGGTATTTGTGTTCTCTTAGGGTCTGTATGACATCTGTACATGATCTTCCTGAATTTAGAATCACTTTTGAGAAGTCTAGTGTAATTCTGACAGGTCTACCTTTATATGTTACTTGGCCTTTTTTTTCTTACCACTTTTAATATTCTTTCATTATTCTGTGCATTTTGTGTTTTGATTATTATGTGATGGGACAAACTTCTTTTCTGGTTCAATCTATTTGGTATTCAGTAGGCTTCTTGTATGTTTATGACCATCTCTTTCTTTAGGTTAGGGAAGTTTATGAAGTCATTTCAAAAGAGTTTTGAATTGTCTTGTGCAGAGCAGTGAATGATTCCAAGGGTGATACTTAGAAATTACCAGGGAATTCAGCATAGTGATGTGGGAATTAATACCTAGTTTGATGGAATATGCTAAAATATGCCTCAGACAAGTCTGAAAACCTACAAGGGAATTTCTTGACATATTGACTCAGCATTCCTCCAGATGAGAAGTGTTTGCTTGGAGGGCTAATATTTTAGAATGAATTTAAAACTCACTGTTAGAGAGACTCTTATGCCTCCAGATTCCCAAAACTGCTCAGCTACCTTGCCATATTTGTCCTGAGAATTGCCAATTCCAGGAAATACACTGTATCTGTCATTGCCTACATAAGCCTCAAGGTTTTATAAATATCATTTAAGTGAGTACTCCTGCCCAATCAAGTCTCTGACTGATAAGGATGCTTTGTGTTGAGATTCACCTAAAATTTGGGATTCAAGATATGCCAGCTGTGTAAGCAGGGTATCATTATTTTAGCCTCAGTGCTATCCAGATAATGTAGAATATGAAGGACAGCATGTACACAGACACACAACACAGATACACACACAGAAAAACACACACAAACACACACACACATACACACAGAGACAGACAGACAGACAGACAGACAGACAGAGAGTGACACCATGCTCATTTCTGTATTTAATGCTATCATATTGAATAAAGTGTGTATGTAACATATTACCTGGAGTGAGGAACATCATACATGGGAAGATAGATAAATTTGTATAATTGAACAAAAAGGAAACAGAAGAAAGTAAAAGACTGTTGGAGATGTTAAAGTTGGTTGTTGAACAGAATGCCCGATCATAAGTGGGTGTCAAGGGCTGCTGGCAGTATGGAAAATCCTATTGTCCATAACAGAGTTTTAAAGAGGAGATGGGTCTTGAGATACATCTCAAAGTACAGGGATATTGAAGAAATAATAAAGGGCAAGGAAGAGTGCAGAGACTTTTCAGAGCAGAAAAAGAAATGTACTGTAGAAAAAAAATAGAGTATAATGCTCACTTCCAAGAAGTAGAGGGGGAATCCTTATTGGTTCTTAGGGCAGGGCATGGTTTTAAAAGACAGTAATAGATAAACAATAGTCTCTGTTGTTACCATGAGAATACGTCAAGGATACAAATACAATGTGGTGGTGCATGCCTTTAATCCCAGCACTTGGGAGGCAGAAGCAGGCATATTTCTGAGTTCAAGGCCAGCCAGGTCTAGAGTGAGTTCCAGGACAGCCAGGGCTACATGGAAAAACCTTGTCTTGAAAAACCAACCAACCAACCAACCAACCAAACAAACAAACAAAAAAAACAAAACAAAAACAAAAACAAATACAATGCTTTCAAATAAATTGTACTTTTATAAAACTGTCTCCTTCTTGAAGCTCCACAGGAATTGGATTTAGTATGTGTATTATTCAGCGCTAACTTCAAATGGTACTTTAAAGGAGGAGAGAATCACCATTAAGTATCCTCACCTCAAAGAGAATTGTAGATATATATGTGCTGGAGTATAAGGAACTAAACTCTGCAGATTATGCTGGTTGATGGAGAAAAATCATTGCTTAAAGCTTTGTCACCTGAGATGCCTTGCTGAGCAAGTTCATTTTAATCCAGACTTCCCCAAAGTCACCCAAGATCCATTGTTGTATTATATTATAATTACAGAGATGAGACACTATGGTGTCTTTTTCTCTTTTTTTAGATATTTTCTTTATTTACATTTCAAATGTTATTGCCTTTCCTAGTTTCCCCACCAAAACCAACCCCTATTCGCTCCCTCCACCTCCTGTTCACCAGCCCACCCTCTCCCACTTACTGGCCTTGGCATTCCCCTACACTGTTGCATAGAACCTTCATAGGACCAAGGGCCTTCCCTCCAACTGATGACTGACTAGGCCATCCTCTGCTACATATACAGCTGGAGCCATGAGTCCCACCATGTATAGTCTTTGGTTGGTGGTTTAGTCCCTGGGAGTTCTGAGGGTACTGATGAGTTCATATTGTTGTTCCTCCTAAGGGGCTGCAAACCCCTGCAACTCCTTGCATCCTGTCTCTAGATCCTTCATTGGGGACCCTGTACTCAGTCCAATAGATGGCTGTGAGCCTATACTTCTATATTAATTGGGCACTGTAAAAGCCTCTCAGGAGACAGCTATATCAGGCTCCTATCAGCCAGTACTTGCTGGCACCCACAATAGTGTCTGGGTTTGGTGATTGTATATGGAAAAGATTCCCAGGCGGGGCAGTCTCTGGATTGTCCTTCCTTCAGTCTCTGCTACATACTTTGGCTCTGCAACTACTTCCATGTGTATTTTGTTCCCCATTCTAAGAAGGATCAAAGTATCCACACTTTGGTCTTCCTTCTTCTTGAGTTTCTTGTGGTTTGTGGATTGTATCTTGGGTATTCCCAGCTTTTAGGCTAATATACACTTATCAGTGAGTGCATACAATGTGTCTTCTTTTGTGACTGGGTTATCTTACTCAGGATGATATCCTTCAGATCCATCCATTTCCCTAAGAAACTCATAAATGCATTGTTTTTAATAGCTGAGTAGTACTCCATTGTGTAAATGTGCCACATTTTCTGTATCCATTCCTCTGTTGAATGACATCTGGGTTCTTTCCAGTTTTTGGCTATTATAAATAAAGCTGCTATGAACATAGTAAGGCATATATAATAACATATAACATAGTAAGTGTCCTTATTACATATTGGAGCATCTTCTGGGTATATGCCCAGGAGTGGAATAGCTGGGTCCTCAGGTAGTACTATGTCCAATTTTCTGAGGAACCAAACTGATTTCTAGAGTGGTTGTATCAGCTTGCAATCCCTCCAACAACGGAGGAGTGTTCCTCTTTCTTCACAACATTGCCAGCATCTGCTGTTACCTGAGTTCTCTGGAGTCTAACTTCTTGAGTTCTTTGTATATATTGGATATTAGCCCTCTATCAGATATAGGATTGGGTAAAGGTCTTTTCCCAATTTGTTGCTTGCCGTTTTGTCTTATTGACAGTGTCTTTTGCATTACAGAAGCTTTGCAATTTTATAAGATCCCATTTGTCTATTGTTGATCTTAGAGCATAAGCCAACTGGTGTTCTATTCAGGAAATTTTCCCCTGTGCCCATGTACTTGAGGCACTTCCCCATGTTCTTTTCTCTTAATTTAAGTTGTACCTGATTTTATGTGGAGGTCTTTGATCCACTTGGACTTGAGCTTTGTACAAGGAGATAAGAATGCATCCATTTGCATTCTTCTACATGCTGACTGCCAGTTGAGCCAGCACCAGACAGCATTTGTTGAAAATGCTGTCTATTTTTTTTTTTTACACTGGATGGATCTAGTTCCTTTGTCAAAGATCAAGTGACCATAGGTGTGTGGGTTCATTTCTGGGTCTTCAGTTCTATTCCATTGATCCACTTGTCTGTCATTGTATCAGTACCATACAGTTTTTATCATAATTACTCTGTAGTACAGTTTAAGGTCTGGAATGGTGATTGCAAAAGTTCTTTTATTGTTTTTGCTATCGTAGGTTTTTTGTTATTCCATGTGAATTTGCAAATTGCTCTTTCTAAGTCTGTGAAGAATTGAGTTGGAATTTTGATGGGGATTGCAGTGAATCTGTAGATTGCTTTTTTGAAAGATGGCCGTTTATTATATTAATCCTGCCAATCCATGAGCATGGGAGATCTTTCCATCTTATGAGATCTTTTTCGATTTCTTACTACAGAGACTTGAAGTTCTTGTAATACAGATCTTTCACTTGCTTAGAATTATTTTATATTATTTGTGACTTTTATGAAGGGTGTTATTTCCCTAATTTCTTTCTCATCCTATTTATCCTTTGTGTAGAGGAAGGCCAATGATTTGCTTGAGTTAATTTTATATCCAGCTACTTTGCTGAAGTTGTTTATCAGGTTTAGGAGCTCTCTGGTGGAATTTTTGGGGTCACTTAAGTATACTATCATATCATCAGCAAATAGTGATAATTTGACTTCTTCCTTTCCAATTCGTATCCCTTTGATCTCCTTTTGTTGTCTAATTGTTCTGGCTAGGACTTCAAGTACAATATTGAATAAGTAGGGAGAGAGTGGGCAGCCTTGTCTAGTCCCTGATTTTAGTGGGATTGCTTCAAGTTTCTCTCCATTTAGTTTTATGTTGGCTACTGGTTTGCTGTGTATTGCTTTTATGATGTTTAAGTATGGGTCTTGAATTCCTGATCTTTCCAAGACTTTTATCATAAAGGGATGTTGGATTTTTTTCAAATGCTTTCTCAGCATCTAATGAGATGATGATATGTTTTTTTTTCTTTGAGTTTGTTTATATAGTGAATTACGTTGATGGATTTCCATATATTGAACTATCCCTGCTTCCTGGGATGAAACCTACTTGATCATGATGGATGATCATTTTTATGTGTTCTTGGATTCCATTTGCAAGAATTTTCTTGAGGATTATCACATTGATAGTCATAAGGGAAATTGGTCTGAAGTTTTCTTTTGTTAGGTCTTTGTGTGGTTTAGGTATAAGAGTAATTGTGGTTTCATAGAACGAATTGGGTCGAGTACCTTCTGTATCTATTTTATGGAATACTTTGAGGAGTATTGGTATTAGGTCTTCTTTGAAGGTCTGATAAATCTCAGCACTAAACCCATCTGGTCCTGGGCTTTTTTTGGTTGGAAGATTATTAATGACTGTTTCTCTTTTATTAGCAGATTTTAAACTGTTTAGATTGTTGATCTGATCTTGATTTAAATTTGTATCTGTCTAGAAAAATGTCCATTTCATTCAGGTTTTCCAGTTTTGTTGAGTATAGGCTTTTGTAGCAGGATCTTATGATTTTTTAGATTTTCTCAGTGTCTGTTGTTATGTCTCACTTTTCATTTCTGATCTTGTTAATTAGGATACTGTCTCTGTGCCCTCTAGTTAGTCTGGCTAAGAGTTTATCTATTTTGTTGATTTTCTCAAAGAACCAGCTCCTGATTTGGTTGATTCTTTGTATAGTTCTTTTTGTTTCTATTTCGTTGATTTCAGCCCTGAGTTTGATTCTTTCCTGCCTTCAACTCCTGTTGGGTGAATTTGCTTGTTTTTGTTCTAGAGCTTTCAGATGTGCTGTCAAATTGCTGGTGTATGTACTCTCCAGTTTCTTTTTGGAGACACTTAAGGTTATTAGTTTTCCTCTTAAGACTGCTTTCATTTTGTCCCATAAGTTTGGGTATGTTGTGGCTTCATTTTCATTAAACTCTAGAAAGTCTTTAATTTCTTTCTTTATTTCTTCCTTGACCAAATTTTCATTTAGTATATAGTGTTGTTTAGCTTCCATGTGTATATGGAGATTTCTATTTTTTATGTTTTTATTGAGGAGCAGCCTTAGTCCATGGTGATTTGACAGGATGCAAGGAATTAGTTCAGTCTTCTTGTATCGGTTGAGGCCTGATTTCTGACCAATTATATTGTCAATTTTGGCAAAGGTGCCACGAAGTGCTGAGAAGAAGGTATATCCTTTTGTTTTAGGATAAAAAGTTCTATAGGTATCTGTTAAATCCATCTGCTTCATAACGTCTGTTAGTCTCACTATGTCTTTGTTTAGTTTCTCTTTCCATGATCTGTCCATTGCAGATAATGGGGTGTTGAAATCTCCCACTATTATTGTCTACAATGCAATATGTGCTTTGAGCTTTAGTAAAGTTTCTTTTATGAATGTAGATGTCCTTGCATTTGGAGTGTAGAGGTTCAGAATTGAGAGTTCATCTGGGAACATCATACCTTTGATGAGTATGAAGTGTCCCTCCTTATCTTTTTTGATTGCTTTAGGGTAAAAGTCAATTTTATTAGATATTAGAATGGCTTCTCCAGCTATTTTCTTGGGATTATTGGCTTGGAAAATTGTTTTCCAGCCTTTTATTCTGAGATAGTGTCTGTCTATGTCACTCATGTGGGTTTCCTGTATGCAACAAAATGTTGGGTCCTGTTTATGTACCCAGTCTGATAGTCTATGTCTTTTTATTGTGGAATTGAGTCCATTGATATTAAGAGATATTAAGGAAAAGTAATTGTTGCTTCCTGTTATTTTTGTAGTTAGAGTTGGAATTCTGTTCATGTGTTTATCTTCTTTTAGTTTTGTTGGAAGATTACTTTGTTGCTTTTTCAGGGATTAGCTTCCCTCCTTGTGTTAGAATTTTCCATTTATTACCCTTTGAAGGACTGGATTTGTGGAAAGATATTGTATGAATTTTGTTTTGTCATGGAATACTTTGGTTTCTCCATCTATGGTAATTGAGAGTTTTGCTGGGTATAGCAGCCTGGGCTGGCATTCGTGTTCTCCTAGGGTCTGTATGACATCAACCCAGGATCTTCTGGCTTTCATAGTCTCCGGCGAGAAGTCTGGTGTAATTCAGATAGGTCTGCCTTTATATGTTACTTGATCTTTTTCCCTCACTGCTTTTAATATTCTTTCTTTGTTTTGTGCATTTGGTGTTTTGAGGAGGAATTTCTTCTCTGGTCCAGTCTATTTGGAGTTCTATAGGCTTCCTGTTTGTTCATGAGCATCTCTTTCTTTGGGTTATGGAAGTTTTCCTCTATAATTTTGTTGAAGATATTTACTGGCCTTTTAAGTTGGAGGTCTTCACTCTTTTCTATACTCATTATCCTTAGGTTTGGTCTTCTCATAGTGTCCTGCATTTCCTGGATGTTTTAAGTAAGGAACTTTTTGCATTTTGTGTTTTCTTTGACTATTGTGTGAATGCTTTCTATGGTATCTTCTGCACCTGAGATTCTCTGTTCTATCTCTTGTATTCTGTTGGTGATGTTTGCATCTGTGGTTCCTGACTTCTTTCCTAGAATTTCTATCTCCAGAGTTGTCTATCTTTGTGATTTTTTTAACTGTTTCTACTTCCATTTTAGGTCCTGGATGGTTTTGTTCAATTCCTTCACCTGGTTGGTTGTGCTTCCCTGTAATTCTTTAAGGGATTTTTGTGTTTCCTGTGTAAGGGCTTCTACTTGTTTACTTGTGTTCTCCTGCAATTCTTTAAGGGATATTTGTGTTTCCTCTTTAAGGGCTTGTACCTCTTTACCTGTGTTCTCCTGTATTTCTTTAAGGGAGTTATTCATGTCCTTCTTAAATTCCTCTATCACCATCATGAGATATGATTTTAGATCTAAATCTTGCTTTTCCAGTGTTTGGGATATCCAGAACATGCTGTGGTGGGAATATTAGGTTCTGATGAAGCCAAGTAGTCTTGGTTTCTGTTGGTAAGATTCTTATGTTTGTCTTTTACCATCTGTTGATCTCTGGTATTAGATATTCTTGCTCTCTCTGGCAGGAGCTTGATCCTCCTGTGGGTCTTTAAGCCTGTGTCAGCTCTTCTGGGAAATCAGCTTTCCTCTGTAAGACCTATGTGAGGAGGACTGTGGATCAGCTGTTCCTCCTAGTCCTGGGTTCAGAGCACACCCTGGAGACAGGCTCTCCACTCGATAGAAAGGTACAGAGAGTCCTGAGGATCTGCTTTCCCTCTTATGTGTAGATGGAGGTAGAAAGGATCCTGTCCTGGCTTCTCTGCCACTTGTGAAGCCTGTGCATCCTGGCTAATCTTGCCTTAGAAAGTCACCAGAGAGAAAATGTCAATTTCGCTCAAGTCCCTGGGCTAGAATACTCCGTAGAGGCAAGCTCTTTGCTTGTGGGAAAGGGGCAGAGAGTGCTGTGGGTCTGCTGTCCCTCCAAGGTGTAGATGGAGGTAGAAAGGATCCTGTCCTGGCTGCCCTGCCACTTGTGGGGCCTGTCCCTCCAAGGTGATCTTGCCTTAGAAAGTCACCGGAGAGAAAATCAGATGTGTTCTTATAATACTGGTAGCATGTGAGTTAATAACCTATGCCATATTTACATGTCTATTAATATTTTCATTTTGTGGTCAGTCTGGCATTCAAATATGCATACAATTTAGCAATTTATAATGTATGTATATCCAATCTAAATAAATATTATCATCTGATTTTTTGTATAAAGAAACATAGGCATACAAGATGATACAAATGTGAATATTTCTGAATATTTTTAGATTAATCCCCATTTTCCTACTCTCTTGTTACTTGATGTTCCTTTATAGTTTTGAAAGGAGTTGTTGCGTTCTGCTTAATGGATAATTTCACTCTTTTTTCTCTACAATTCTGAACCAATTCTGTATGCTGATTCCCTGCATTTCTATTTTTATGTACATGTAAACTTGAAACCATTCCATGTAAATTAATGGATCAAAACCATGTAATTTGGATATATAAACCAACAAAGTGGCATAAAAGTAATTTTTATTTCTGTACACTGTTACAAAATTTAATAAGAAAAGGAGAAGAAAGAGCCAGTAGTGAAGTACTTCATGGAATGAAAAGAATCAAAGGTTAGGAAGAATTCATCCTGCTGGCCAGTATCAAGAAATGCATACTTCTGGCTTATAGACTGGAAAGACAAATCTCTCTTCTCTTTACTGTCTTGCAAGTTCGAGGCTGAAAATGCCAAGAAACTTTGCACAAAAAATGAGGAAGCATGCAGCCAAAAAGGATGGCAATGTTGATGCTCCAGCTGGTGCCCTGGCTGGCCTAATACAACCAAAGGATGATTAGAAAGTTAAAAAACCCAAGGAAAAGCCCTATTGCAACCAAAACCCTGTCCTGGTTAGAGGTATTTGCAGATACTATGAATTCCAGAAAAGCCTTGTACAAAGGAAATATTTAGCTGCAAAGTCCAAGATTCAAAAGAATAAAAAAAGGGAGAAGGTCCTCACTACTGTCATAAAACCAGTTGGTGGTACCAAGAATGGTGGTGCCCAGATGGTGAAGTTTCAAAAAATGCCTAGGCATTATCCTACTGAAGACATGCTTCAGAAGCTGCTGAGCCATGGCAAAAACCCTTGGGTTAGTATGTGAGAGGGCTTCTTGGCAGTAGAACTCCTGCAATCTTCCTGATCATCTTCACCTGGTGCCACAGGGGCAAGATAGTAGTTTTCTGAAGCAGGTGGGCAGTGACTTGCTACTTGTGACTAGACCTCTTGCCATCAACCAAGTTTCTCTGGGCAGAACTCATCAGATATTTGTCATTGCCACCTTTACAAAAGTTGATATCGGCGAGGTTAAAATCCCCAAATACTTCAAGAAGAAGTAGCTGAACAAGCCCAGGCACCAGGATGACAATATTTTTGACTTGGAGGAGAACTGTGAGATCATAAGAGTAGCACAGAACACTGTGGGCTGGTAGATTTTAAGTTCTAGGGCTACCCAAGATCTCAGTTCTTCTGACAAATGGGATGTATCCTTACAAACTGATTATTTTAAATTGATAACAACCTAATTAAACAACTTCAAACAAATTACAGGAAAAAATAAAGGAAAAAATGGACTTCTTATCTTAATGAAAGTAGAATAGATAATGTCCTTATTGTGGTCATATTGTCTAATATTTATATTTCATGAATAGCAACCGTAATTGCTCTAATAGTTTCAGGACTTCTGGGTCTTTATTTTATTCCCCCTCCTCCCTCTTTGTGGTTATTTCTAGCTGTCTTGATGAGTTAGAGATATTTGTTGGAATCCAAGGTAAAAGACCCATATTTAGTCTCTGAGACCATTATTTGAATCACTCAAAAGTTATGATTAATTAGTTTTCCAAAGTAATATTCAGTGCAGAGCAATATCAACCCCTTACTGTGGTTATAACAACACTGTTATATCTGTCAAATGACAATTTCCCTTCTCGCTTGGTCCTGAAAACATTGCTAGATTATTTTCTCATTTAGTCCTTTATGAAAGGATTATTGCACTATTTATTTATAAAATTTCTCCTGATGAGATTTAGACACTTGTTGAGGTTATTATTATTTTGATGTTCAATATATATGCTTCCCTTGTTCTTTTGTCTGTAAAGGAGAGATTCAATTTCCTAGGATATTCTTCTCCAGAAATTCTCTAGGAATCCTGTACCACAGTACATATATATTTCATGATAGTTTCCTAAATATTTATAATAATTTCTACACCATCCTACTTAGATACTTTTTTAGGCTAATATTAATTATTACCAAGATTTATTCATAGCTTACTAACTATATTCACAATAAAATAAGCCTTGAAATATTGTATTTAAGAACAGAAAAGGTATGGAAGGAAAGACCTGATGATAATTGTACAATATTTCAAACACTGATACATGGTAAATAACTCAGCACTATATAAATACACATTTCAACTGAGCATGCTCAATTAAAAACTCTACTATGTTCATCATATTTACCTCTGTGCTATAGGGGAAAAACATATATCACATAACAATGTGGTGAATGATGATGATATACATATGTGTGTGTGTGTGTATGTATATATTCATTTAAATTCTTTCACCTCAATAACCTGAAATGATCATAACTCATTTGCTTACATTTTTTGATGTGGAAATAATATTGAAAGGAAAACCCAACAGGAAATCTGATCAAACAAGATTTATTTTAAAATACCATAGTAATCACAGAAATGAAAGCTAAGCAACAATAAGATTCTGCATCAAATCTATCATATTAGTCAAAATGAGAAAACCAAGTAATTACCACATCAAGAATTTAGGAAGTAAAACAGCATGAGTCTTCCTGCATACTGAAGGAAATGGGAATTTAAAGTGCCACTTATGAAGGCATCTAAAGTAGTTTGGAAAATTAAATGTGCATAACTTATGGCAAGCAAACACTTCCCTAAGTGTATATATCCTGAAAAATTATTTCATACTTTCATATTGGACTTTTGTATATATTAGAGATTCCTACAAGCTGGAGGCAAATTGGCCATGTGCATATTGAAGTAAACATAAGTAGGAGTTGGGAAATAATTACAGCCACTTATATCAGATGATGCCTGAATTCTTAAGATGAACCTGTCTCTGTCTTATCTGTTTTCCCAGTGTTTGGTGATAAGTAGAAGTTAGATTGGAAACTCAAGGGTTAAGGCAGCTCATATCTGAAGGTGAAGAGCAAGCAGAATTCCTTCTGCTTCAATAATTCCAGTCTGTTCTTTTCTATAATTTCCAACTGTGTGGGTGAGACCCAGCCATTTTATAGTAGACAATCTGCTTTATTCAGTCTATTGGGTTGAATGTTAATTGCATATTTAAAATATTTTACACCAAAATCAATGCTTGTTTGACTAAAATCTAGGTACTATGTCATAGCTAAAGTGATATATAGAATTAACCATCAGAGAGCTGTCAAAGGTAAATATTTTTGTTGTAAGCTTGAAGTAATTCAAAGCCATGATTCTGAATAGCATCTTTTTAAAACTTCCCGTTTTGAAACAATGCACATAAAATTATTAAAATGCAAACACATACATAAGTTTCAATTTAGTAAAAGAAGAAAAGCAATCAGTATCTAGAACTTTAAGCTCAAAAGTAATGTGTCAGAATTCATTATTCTGAACCTCACATAGCCATGAAATTGGAAAATACATAATAGTACGAAGACAAAACAATAATGGTGACATAAGACCAATGTATATGGAATATTTTAATCTAGTATTTAGAAGAAAAATGAAAATAAAATTGATTACGTTATTCCTTTAGCTGGAAGGTCATCAGAGCATCAACTCTTCCCTTGATTACTGTGCCTTCATTGGCCTGTTCATCCACTGTGTCATCCTGCATTCATCATCTCTCATCTGTTTTGCCCACTTCACATTATTCTCACTGATAAAAAGTGATTTCTGAAATTTGATATCAAATAAGAATTTTCCTGGTAATTCTTATCCATCTGACTTCTAATATAAAATTTGACCTCTGATTTTTTTCTCTGCTAAGAGTAGCTCATTAAATATCTGATTTGCCATGTTTAAGATGATCTAGTAGAGCCATTTATATCATACATGCTCACAGTGAAAGTTTTGTGTCATAAATATAAGGGACTTCAAATCTCAAACAGATGATTCAATCAAAAAGTAAATACTCAAAGATGTATCAAATCCTAGTATCAAATGTCATTTGCTTTAGTCACTGAATCTTCAGTGATGGAATGAGAGAAAGAAACCAAATCAAAAATAAACACAAACAAAATACAAAAAGATCTGAATAATTCAGAGGAACCTTTCAAGGTGATAATAAACTTAATTATCTCTACTTTGACTTATTTCTAGTATCTTTGCCCCCAGATTCAATTGTATGTTATTTCATGATTACATGCATTTAGGAGGCTGAGAGGAAAACAGAAAAGGAAAAACTTACCACAAGATTTGTGGTAAGTTGAGTTGGTTACACAATACCAAATAGTCGATCCTAAAATACATTCAAGTAACAAGTAGATTGTATGTATTTATATATGCATATGTAATATTATAACATATGCCTATTATTTATTAAAATATGTATTGAATACATTTTCATATATTCCTACATGTAAATATCTGCATATGTTTGTGTGTGTGTGTGTGTGTATGTGTGTGAGAGTTATCAAAAAAGAGGCTATGAATTTGGAAGAGTGTGAGGAGGGGTATTTAGGAGCAATTTCTGGAGGAGGGTAGGAAGTAGAATATTATATGATTGCAATATAGCTCAAAATTTTTAAAAGATAAAAGAAAAAAAACAATGATTTTCACTTGAGAAAATTGAGTGTATTTTTAGAAACATTTTAATTCTTTTTAAATTTTTTTCTTTTTAATTGTTGTAACAACATTTATTTTCTTTCCACTTCTTATATTTGGTTTGATCACTTTTCAGTTGTGTTCCTAATCACTCACATTCTTGAAGAGGTTCTTCACCATTTCCAAATAATCACAGCAACAACAAAAAGCATAGAAATGTGAGACTCTTGATCTTTTAAGTCTCTTCTTCATGGACTTACTCAAGGACATATTGGAAATTACAAGAATCTTAAATTAAGAAATCAATAATTTTCACGTTTTATTAATTGTTATTTACATTACGTCCTGAGCTCAGCTTCTTCTCCCTGCTTTCCTGTCAGTTCCTCTCTTTGACCCATTCTTCCCCCATCTATCCCTCCTCCTCTTCTCCTTAGAAAAGAAGAGGTCTCCCATGGATAGCAAATCACCATGGAGAATCAAGCTGTAGTAATACTCAGTGCATCTTCTTGTATTCTTGGTCCTTGAAAATCATATCACATGTATGGAATCTAGTTTATCACTTTTAACTTTTCTGACCTAGGACATGAAGTTTGATCTTGTGTAAAATAGGTTCATGCTACCTATTCAAAAAGGGAGCTTAAAAAATAAAATGTAATATATATGATATAAAATGAAGCTAAATAAATATATATACTTATTTATTATCTATATTAGATATGTATTTGCACATTTATTCATTTATTATATATTTATTTAATATATGTATTTAATATATTTATTTGCATATTTATTAAATATATATTTATATGTTTGTCTTCATTTTACTAAAGATTGATTTTATTTATATAACATTGAAAGGGTCCATAATGAAATACCACATTATTCTTTCACTTCCTTTAAGACATCTTGATCCTGCTTCTCACAATGCTGATGGAAAATCCAATTTATTGTCATGTATAATATTTGAAGTTTATTTTACTTAATGTAGATTGAGGATATGACAAAATAATTTAATAATTGTTTTTACTTATTTCCAAACTATGTTTTATAATGGTAAAATCTGTGTCTGCCTTCTATATACCATTTTTCCATCTACTAGCATAGAGTGCAGCAGAGTTGTTTTACCCATGTATTAAATGATTGAATACAGATCCCAGAGCTTGTACTGCACAGATCTAAGCTTTCGTAGGGAAAGATAAAAGTAAGAAATGTAACATAGCTTTAACAAAAGTACATACAGTTGAACTTTGAATTCTGGAGAAGATTTCCTGTGGAATTTAAGCCATGGATAAAGTATTCAATAATGAGGAAGATTTACCCAGGAGATAAAAGTTTGAAGAAGTTTTAGTAGACTGGAGATTGGATACAGGTGATGTCATTCATTACATGCAGTCAGTGCTTAGGAGCCTGATTGACTTATAAGCTTTGGTAATCTGCTGAAATAGTTTAAGCAGATAAGAGACTCATCTATCTACTCAAGAGTCAAAATGAAAGCTAATAGGTTCTCTGGATTTATTTCAGAATTCATATTTTAAAATAAACAGAAAATTTCCTTGTTTAATTTTCTGGATGGGGGAGTAAAAAGAAAAAGAATCACATAGAGTGGATTAGATACAATAGACCAAACTAGAAAATATCATCATGCTTGGAATTTATTATAAATGAGATTTTGGTTACTAGGTTGACTTTGTTAGATAGGTAAAAAATTTATCCACATTTCCATGCATAATTGTTTACAATTTAATCAGATGAAATTATTTCCTAGGGAGAAAACACTTCATAAAAACAGATAATTTATTAGGTTTCTCTACCAAAATGATGTATACTTTTTAATGACCTCAGGATTTCCATTATCATTTATTGATCCACCTTATCTTCCTAGTTGGGCTCCATTTGTTGGGACTCCATGGAGTGAAATGTACCAAGAAAGTTCTGTTGGTGTGCTGTGTTTTTTTTTCTTTTTTCTTTTTCTTTTTTTTCTTTCTTTTTCTTTTCTTTTTTTTTTTTTTTTTTGCTGCTTCTGAAGACTTACACTGATTGTCAGAGGGAGAGTCACGTGAAATTTTGCCAAATCAGACTCACATGTTGAGGTAAGACACATGGTGAGGCAAGACCAATGGAGGACATGTGATATTTGGATGGATATAAATAGAATTCAACAGACAGTGCAGAAGACTGATGTGGGCTTGCTTGCATAACTAAATGCTTATTGGTCTCATGTCTTCATTAGTCTTTACTTCACTGAGTGAGGCAAAGCCAGAACTACTCTTAGCATTCCGGCCAGGTTACTTCTTCTAACTTGGACTGAGGCTGCAGTCTGTCTCTACTAGGGAGTGCTAATGTTGCTGATTTGTGTTTGCTATCAGGACTCTACTGGACTGAACTGCTGGACTGTTCATGATAAGCTAGAATATAGAAGAAATGAAGACAATCCATTTCATGATAACAAAGAATTTTTCTTTTATGTTGATCTTTCTATTATATAGAAAAATTGATTAATTGATATGCATTTTCATAATGATAAAATAGCACAACTAGATGACTCTCTGTATCAAATCTTACTTCTGATTGTCACTTGATTAATCCCTCTTAACTTCTGTTTCTATTAATTATTTAGTAATATAAATTCAGAGAATTACATGCATCTTTTTGTCAAATTTCAAACTCATCTGTCTATCTCATAGATGTGTATTTAAAATACTAAGGACATTTTTATTATCATTTTTACTTGACACATACTAAGACAATATGTTTTGTTAATTCTGTGTGATATTTTAGAACTTGCATCCAATGCATACGTTCAGACCAGAATAACTGCCCTAGTCATTCCTTGAGATGATTTGAGAATTATTTTGAAAGGGAAAAATCAAAATTGAGGCCTGTGCTAGCTAAATTACAAGTTTGAAAGAGCCATAGTAGGTCAGGCCAAGGACATATCTGGACAAGGCCTGAACAAAAAAACAAGCTGTTAGACATAACTAGCAGGCCACTCAGAATAGCACCACCCTTAGGAATTCCCCTGTGCTCTGATCTGCACATACTATAGTTAATGTTTGAATTAGCCAATCCTGTATAGCCACACCAATTCCTTTGTTCCCCAAGATCCATCCCCTATATAAGCCCCTAACTCCTGAGCCTCAGGGTCAACACCGCTGTCTCCTGTTAGAGATAGGTGTTGGCCCGGAGCTCCGAATTAAACTGCCTCATGCGTTTGCAGCAAAATGGTCTCTCGTGTTTCCTTGGGTGCACGTTTTCCCGGGACCTGAGCAGGAGTCTCCCTATGGGGGTCTTTCAGTTTTTTTTTTTTTTTTTTATAAAGGAATTTTTTTTTTTTTAAGATTTATTTATTATTATACATAAGTACATTGTAGCTGTCTTCTGACGCACCAGAAGAGGGCGTCAGCTTTCATTACGGGTGGTTGTGAGCCACCATGTGGTTGCTGGGATTTGAACTCAGGACCTTTGGAAGAGCAGTCAGTGCTCTTACCCGCTGAGCCATCTCATCAGCCCCCGGTCTTTCAGTTTTTAACAGAAAATATGTTCTGTTTGCTTAGTTGTTTCCTAACTTAGTTTACTAATCTTTAAATCATATGTTTCATTCCTGATACCGTGGCAATGAGGAACTTGTGCTCCTGGTAACATTTAAATTATGTCTGAAGGAAAGGCAATATGGCCACTGGGCAGTAGTGGCGCATGCAAAAAAAAAAAAAAAAAAAAAAAGATAATATGGAGTTTAGTATAAAAATGCTCTAAGGATTACATAGGGTTTGGGGATTATAAGAGAAAATTTTGTTCTAAATATCCTTATCATCATTCTAAGTGAGCTAAACTAATGACGAAAAAAAAAAAGTTTTACAACATAGCTCAGAAACCCAAGATTCTTCGTTACTTTTCTTGTTGATGAGATGAGCTACCATGATAAAAACAACTTGGGTCTGTGTGTTTTGACTCACAGAATAATGTCTTAGACCATCCTGTTTGTGACAGCTGGCTACATTGCATTTATAGCCAGAAAGGAGAGAGCAATGAAGATCCAAACATAGTCAAGAAAATTCTTCACAGTTAACCACAAAGGATAACCTAATGAAGAAAAGTATTTGCTACTACATCAGTTACTAAAACAAATTTTTGTGTGTGTGTGATCAACTCTTGTTTGCCTTTAGGGTTTTAAAAACATTTGGCAAGTTACCTGGGAAAATCTGGGGATTTGTGTCAGTTGCTAATACAAATAACCATGTCTGAGTACAGCCACCATACAACTAGTGAGAAGACCTTAATCAGTAATTTCTAACAAAAAATTATATAAAAGGTAAAACAAATGAAAGCCAGAACCAAGTAGGACAACTTACAGAAGAGTGAATCTCAGCTCAAAGGCAGTGACTGTAGCAATCTCTAAGGTGTCAGCCATAGTGTACATGGCAATAAAAGATATACTTTTTTAAAGAATATACCTATACTTCACAAATTATAGGAACACTATTTTTTTGGACCAGGATATAATTCCAACATCTCAAGAAATATTGTTCCTCAAAAGTATTATACTTAAGATAGACTATGCAAAATATTGAAAATCAGAAGTATTGGCAAAAAGTTTCAACCAAAGATGCATTAACTGAGACACATGTGTCACTTAGAGTGAGGTGAAGATAAAAGGAAGGTAGACATTAGACATTCCCAGAGACTGCTGTGAGGGAGCAGGGGGATTTCTTGTTTTACTTGGAGGACCAATAAATTTATGAAGACTCTGTGAAGTTTATGGGATTCTTTGTGCAAAGAAGAGTCTGAGATATTTTTCTATTGTGTAATATTTTGTTTATGTTTTATTGTACAATGCTTTGGAAGCAGTTTCTTCAAGCATTTCATTAATGAGTACCAACTTTATTAATTAAATCCCTTCAAATAATTTAAAGAACAATTATAAATTAAAATATCTAATAGAACAATATGTGGCCATCAGTTATGTAGGCAATGCCCCAAGCTCCTGGTATTCTGTCTGGACTCCACCCCCAGTTACCTGGCAATAGCCAGGTAGACCCAGCCCATTATAAAAGGAGCTGCTTGCCCCCTTGCTCTCTTGCTCCCTCTCTTACTCTCTTGTCTCTCTTAATCTTGTTTCCCACTTGCCCCCTCTCTCCCCATTCCCTTCCCCCTTCTCTCCACATGGTCATGGCCAACATCTACTTCTCTACTCTTCTCCCTCTCTCTACCTTTCTACAATAAACACCTTAAAACCAGGACTGCCTCTTCTCATCGGGATGCACCATGGTGGAACAATGGAGCTAGTCTACCCCTAAGGAGCCACGAATCTAACCTCGCACCAGAAGCTGCTCAGCACTCTCAGAAGGACTCCACCAACCCAAGCTGCCTGCACAAGCAAGTCTAGGACTCTGCTCCCTGCATGACCTAGCTGTAGCTCTCTCCTCCCTGCCCTTTTCCTTCTGACCAAGGCCAGAGTATGCAAGGAGCCCCCACTCCGTTCTCAACACTTCTGCAGCATAAAGTGGTGTCTGTGGTGCCTAAGAACTAGAACCTGTCATCCTCAGCCTCATTGCAGGCTCAGGGACCCTGAACTAATTCCAGCTGTTCTGCAGGGACCTCAGACTGTGCCTTCTCCACCCCTGGAACATAGTCCTGCACCCACCTAGCTGTGGCGTGGGTCTGGCAGGGCCCCATTTTTGACCCATTATTATTATTATTATTATTATTATTATTATTTAATCTTTTTTTTACAGTACAGTCATTATCTCTATCCCAGTGTACACTCTGACAGTTCTTCATCCCATTCCTCTCCTCAGTCTCCAAGAGAAACTCCCTACACCCCTAACCCCCATGTACACTCCCTGTTAGGTGACTGCATTCCCTGGAGCCTCAAGTCTCTCAAAGGTTAGGCGCATCTTCTCTCTTCATAGTAAATGAACTCAGAAATTTACCTGCCTTCGTAATCACAAACACTAAGCATAGCTGAGTGTGGGATCTTGCCTTGCTCTAAGATCACCACTCCTATGCTGTTTGAACGGGAACTCCCTCTTTCCTAGGCTAGCCTTGAATTCAGAAATCTGCTTGCCTTTGTAAACATAAACAATAATCCTAGTTGGGTGAGATCTGACCCTGAGATCATTACTTTCTTACCTCCTCATTCCTCTTTTATTACTTGAACCTTTTGTCTTGGTTTTTTTTTTTTTTTTTTTTTTTTTTTTATTCCTTTCCTTTACTGACTCATTAGTGCAGTTGCCTCTATTCTTTCAGGTTGGTGAATTCCCTCATACAATTCATATTGCATCCTTATATTTTGCACAGCTGAAAAATCTTGTTTATATATTCTTGAACTCATGTTTTCAGCTCTTTCCCACAGCCTTAAGGGTTATCCTGAAGGTCATAGTACTTACCATTTTGCTGAGGAATGTAGACACGTTCTTGCTTCCCTGGATACTGGGGTTTCTAGTTATCATGGAGTCCTTGTCCTTGGCAGGCAGAACATTTCCTGAAGGAGAAACATGAAGTAAAATGTCTACATTATCATCACAAGTTTTATGCCAATCAAGTGTCAGTACTTGTGAAAGCCCATACCCTGCTAGCTCTGCTTCAGGGACAAAAACTTGTGTCTCACAAAAACTTCTGCTGCCATGCAGGATTTGGCATGAATGCAGATTCCTTCACCTATAACAACGCTACTAAATAAGAAGGTAGTTTCAAGTATGTTTTGTGATGTTTCTACTGTTTTAATTAAATACTTGGGGGTAATTATGAAGAACAACATTGTATTTTAATGATCCAGAAATGTGGAAGTCCAAAACATATTGACATGACAGTGTGCTAGGTACCTGGAAAAGATTGCTTTCTGCTTTGAGAATAGCAAGGTATTGTTTGTACCTCAAATCTATGTGCTCGTGAACTTGGTATTTCATGAGTATGATTGGTATATACTTTTCAGGTTTAATATGTTGCTTTGTATTATATTACTAAATACTGCCCCCACAGTCCAGTTGCTCCCACAGATGAGGAAACCCTGTGTACACTAAGTGATGCAATTTAAAATTAATTTAAAACAATTGGCTGAATAAACATGCCTACAGTCTAAAATGGGACAGAAAGGAAATAGGCAAAATTTCGGTTCCTGGGATTGAGGTCTGAGGAAAGACCATGAGGAGAAGAGACAGAAGGTAGAGTGAGGAGAAGACACCAAAGAATAGGTGAATAGTGAAAATATTGCCATGAAGGATGGCCAATTTGAGTAAGAGTGGCTCAGATGAATTATGGGAAGTTATAACTCAGGGTTCTTGACTGGGAAGTAGACAAAATAGCTTAGCATGTAGATATCTACCTAGCTCTAGTGCTTTAAAGGTTTATCATAAATATAAAGGTTTTATGTCTTTTATCTGGTTACTAAAGGATCCATAGTGGGGTAGAAAACCCCCAATTAATATTAAATATTTATCACAAAAAAAATGACAAAGAACTTATGGCAATTAGAACCCAAGCTTAACTTGATGGATTTCTGTATATTGAACCATCCCTGACAAAGGATCTAAAACCATCCAGTGGCAAAAAGACAGTATTTTCAACAAATGGTGCTGGTTCTGGTGGTGGTCAGCATGTAGAAAAATGCAAATTGATCCATTGTTATTGCCTTGTGTAAAGCTCAAGTCCAAGTGGACCATGGACCTCCACATAAAACCAGATACACTGACACTAATAGAAGAGAAGGGAGGGGGGGAGAGCCTTAAACACATGGGCACAGAGAAAAATCTCCTGAACAGAACATGAGTGGCTCATGCCATAAGGTCAAGAATTCATAAATGGGACCTCATGAAATTGGAAAGCTTCTGTAAGGCAAAGGACATTGTCAATAAAACAAATCAGCTACCTACAGATTGAAAAAATGTCTTCTCTAATCCCATATCTGATAGAAGGCTAATATCCAAAATATATAAAGAAGTTAATCACCAAAAATACAAACAACCCAATCAAAAAATAGGCATAGAAGTAAACCGAGATTTCACAGCTAAGGAATCTCGAATGGCTGAGAAGTACCTAAAGAAATGTTCATAGTCCTTAGTGATCAGAGAAATGCAAATCAAAACTACCATGAGATATTACCTTATACAAACCAGAATGGCTGAGATCAAAACCTCAGATAACAGCACATGTTGGAGAGGATGTGGAGAAAGAGGAACACACCTCCATTTAACTCGGCTATTAACAACAAGGAAATCCTGAGTTTTGAAGGCAAATGGATGGAACTAGAAAATATCATCCTGAGTGAGGTAACTCAGACCCAAAAGGACACACAAGGTATGTACTCACTAATAAGTGGATATTAGCAAAAAGAAAAAAAGTACAGAATACACAAAATATAGTCCACAGAAATAAAAAATATCAATAAGTTGAAGAGCCCAAGTGAGGATGCCTCAATCCCACTTGGGAGGGAGAAGAAAGCAATCACAATTGGGGAGGGAAAGTGGACAGGAAGGGGGATGAGGAGGAGAGGGTGTACTGGCTGGTTTTGTGTGTCAACTTGACACAGACTGGAGTTATTATAGAGAAGGGAGCTTCAGTTGGGGAAGTGCCTCCATGAGATCCAGCTGTGGGGTATTTTCTCAATTAGTGATCAAGGGGGTAGGACTCCTTGTTGGTGGTCCCATCCTTGGGCTGGAAGTCTTGGGTTCTATAAGAGAGCAGGCTGAGCAAGCCAGGAGAAGCAAGCCAGTAAGAAACATCCCTCCATGGCCTCTGTATCAGTTCTTGCTTCCTGATCTGTCTGAGTTCCAGTCCTGACTTCCTCTGGTGATCAACAGCAATGTGTAAGTAAGCTGAATAAACCCTGTCCTCCCCAACTTGCTTCTTGGTAATGATGTTTGTGCAGGAATATAAACCCTAAGACAGAGGGAAACCTGGTCTGGTATTAGGTGAGGGAAAATGACTGAAGTCCTGAGGGCCAGCAGAAAGAATGGAAACAGGCAGCCCTGGGAGGTAGGAGGTTGGGTTGACTCTTCAGAATGCACCAGAAACCTGGGAGGTGAGAGACTCTCAGGACTTAAAGTGAGAGACCTTAGATGCAATGCCTGACTGTTGGGAGAGGGAACTTTTACAGCCCACCTCCAGCAAGAAGATAGGGAATTGAATAAGGGAGGAGGGCATCATACAGTCATAACTCTGACCACAACTCTGTCTTAAAGAATTTCAGGGATGGAAATGGAGAGGAGCCTGAGAAAAAGAAGGTCTAGAGACAGGCTCAAAGTGAGATCCAGTTCAAGGGGAGGTCCCAAGGCTTGATACTATTACTGAGGCTATGGAGCACTCACAAAAAGGGGCCTAGCATGACCACAATCAGGGAGACCCAGCAAACAGCTGAAATTACCAGATGCAGATATTTGCACCAAACTAATGGGTAGAAACAGCTGACCTCATGTTTTTGAATGAGGGAAAGGCTAAGAGAAGCTGAGAAGAAGGGTGACCCTGTAGGAGGACCAGCAATCTCAATTAATCTGAACTCCCAAGATCTCTCATATACTGGATCACCAAACAGGCAGCATACAGCAGCTGATCTGAGCTCCCCCCACCCCCCCACACAAACACACATACAGCATACAACTATGTAGTCTGTGTTCATTCAGAGATGATGTACCTAACATTCAAGAGACTGGAGGCCCCAAGGAGTTTAGAGGTCAGGTCCAGGTTGGGTGGGGGGGGGGGGACATCCACATGGATACAGGGAGTTGGAGAGGAGGTATGGGATGTGGAACAGTCAGAGGGTGGATGGGGTGAGGAATAAAATATGGAGTGTGAAAAATTAGTTAATTAATTTTAAAAAATGCTCTGGCATTATAGTAAAAACAGCTGTGCACCTCATTCAGTTGAAGAGGTAAGCTGTGTATTTAATTTTCCTGGGTATTCAAGTGCTTATCAGAATGCACAAGTCCTTTCTCCTCCTCTCTACACATCTTTTGTTCAGTGTATTAAACACAAATGAGAGGCATGAAATTTGGATGGAAATGTCCATATTCCTGTTGTTTCATAGACAATACTCACCAAGCAAATGCCCCTGATCCAAATGGACATTAATATACATGGCAGCGTTCCTCTTTATCTCTCTTTAACCAGAATTTATAGGCTGTACTTCCAATGCTAAATTTTGTCATGATTAATGTTTTTATAAAAAAAATTCTTCCTTCCCGTAGGCTTCTATTAATTAATATTTTCATTGTTCACGTTACCAATTTATTAATGTTCTGCCTTATGTTCAGATAATTTCCAGAGTAAATACACAATTCCCTGGAAATATCCTTTAGCTGTTAATCTTGTTGCCTAGTATTTCCTCACCTGAGTTCTTATTGTATTTACTATCTGCCTGCACTGAATTCTCCATTCATTTATTCCAAAATATTTGGCAATAGTACCGCTTTTACCACTGTCTGCTCGTTGTATATGTAGTGATCTAATTTCGTCATTTTCTTTATCAGCTGAACTAATGTAATTCAAACTCTTGATTTCCCTCCAAAGTATCGTTGGCTAGCACTAAACTATTAAGTAGCAATTAATTGTTATCTTTATGAGGCAGAAATAGATGTAGTCATGTATCACAGAGAATTATTGGACAAATAAAGAATAATTCCTTAAAAGATGAAGTCTTTTTCCTCTTCTCCAGAAGGATCTTAAGTAAGTACATAGCAAACAAATAGACTTGCAATCAATCTGTGTTTGCAAAACTAACCTTGTCTTTAAGACGTGGAAAGGATATCATATTTTTGCCCATTCTCAGCTAATTGTATATTTAAGTTAGATTTAGATAATTGTTTGGTAAAGTCTAATGCCAACTATTTGAACTAATTAGACTATTAAGAATAATTACAAACAAAAACTTCTTTCCTGGGGCCGTTTATGACTGTGATCAGATATTTTAAAGTCAATAGAGTTATTAAATTCCAAGTGAGAAAACTCTTAAAATATGCAAATAGGGGGAAATCATCATAGAACAGACAGAAAAGCAACAGCCATGCTTTGAAAGTTTACGTAATTCTAAAGAGTAGCACATTCTTGGATTTTTATAATCCTGTCTTCAGATTATTGTAAAATAAGTGTTTTCACTTTTATTAAGGTCACAAAATGTTTTTATTTTTTAATCAAATTTTATAATTAAGAAGTAATGCAAGGAGTTACAAGGAAACAAATTATATTGTTATTAATTTGATTTAAAATTAGGTGTCATTTTAAGGATTTATATTCATTGATCAAATGGAACAAATTATTGGAATACAAAGTAATGTTTAGTACAAGTATGTAAGGTATAATAATTAATTCAAAATAATTAATATACATAACATGAAATCTTTTCCAATATTTACTTGATAGACATTTTGAATATATAATAGATTAGTATGAAGCAAAGTCATCATACTGAACAATATAATTATTATATGTACCTCCAAACAAATAATACTTTTCTATGTACAGATCAGTCTCACCTCCTGTCAACAAAACTGCATTTTGTAGATCCTTCTTGTAATCATTGTTTATTTATTTATTCTCTCATATATTACATCCCTACTGCAATTACGCTCCCTCCAGCCCTACCAATCCCCTTCACTTTCCTGTCCACTTGCTTATCACTTCTATGACATTTCCCTTAAGAAAATAGATGGTCTCCCCAGGACATCAACCAAGCATGTATATCGAGTTGCAATAAAACTAGGAACCTCTCTTTATATTAAGGATAGAAGGAACAACCCAGTAGGAGGACAAGAATATCAAAAGTAGGAAAGAAACATTTCATGCTCTCTTCATTAGAAATCCCATTAAAATACCAGTCTACACAACTATAACATATATGGAAAGGGACTAAGTTAGACTCATGAAGACTCCCTGAGTGTTTAAGTCTCAATGAGCCCCTATAAGTCCAGGTTTGTTGGTTCTTTGAGTTTGTTTGTAGCATTCCTGACCCATCTTCTTCCCCTTTTTCCACACAATGCACTAAGGTCTGCCTAGTATTTGGTTGTCGGTTTCTGCATGTTTCTGTCAGTTGAGGTATGGAGCCTCTCTGATAGTTCCAGGTTCCTGTCTGTACTGGCTGGTTTTGTGTGTCAACTTGACATATCACAGAGAAGGGAGCTTCAGTTGGGGAAGTGCCTCCATGAGATCCAGCTGTGGGACATTTTCTCAATTAGTGATCAAGATGATAGGGGCCCTTGTGGGTGGTGCCATTCCTGGGTTGAAAGTCTTGAGTTCTATAAGAAAGGCTGAGCAAGCCAGGGGAAGCAAGCCAGTAAGGAACATCCCTCCATGGCCACTGTATCAGCTGCTGATTACTGACCTGCTTGAATTCCGATCCTGACTTCCTTTGATGATGAACAGCAATGTGGAAGTAAGTTGAATAAACTTTTTCCTCCCCAACTTGCATCTTAGTTATGATGTTTTGTTCAGGAATAGAAACCCTGACTTAGACACTGTCTATCAGTATAAAGGGATATCTTTAGGAACTATTTCTTTACCTTTTCCCTCTAGATTTGTTTGGTTCTATCCCAGGACTCAGAGCCATCTGGTCTCTGGTTCTGTTCCTCCAGGCACTGTCAGGTATGTACTCCCTTTTCTGGCATGGGTCTCAATCTGAGCCATTCTTTGGTTGGTTAATCCCATAATTTCTCTACTCCCTTTCTATAGCACATCAGGCATGACTAATTATAGTTCAAAGGTTTCATTCCTTGGTTAGTGCCCCAATACTTCCAATGGAAGTCTTGCCTTATTATAGGATATGGCCAGTTCAGGCTACAGGTCACCTACTACTAGTAACCTTATCTAGGATAATTCAAATAGATTTCTGGAAGTTTTTATTGTACTAGGTTTCTACCTTGCTCCTAAATTGTTCCATGACTCCAGTGATTACTCTCAGTACTCTCTCTTTCAATTCTTGCCCCCACCTTATCCCTTTTGTTCTAGTCCATAT
>JADRCC010578047.1:0-16876 GCA_019843855.1 Hylomyscus alleni
ACCATAAACGCCCCAGCATTAGGTAGCAAGCAAACACCCACACCATTGTTGTTCTCAATAGCCCACTGAGGGCTTTTCTTCCTAGACCCCAGGTTAAAACTCTTCATCTCCATTGTGCCTGTACATGGGCCAGGACTCTGGACTGAGAAAGAATCACACATCCTGACACGGGCAGGAAAAGGTTATTACATGTAAGCTATGATTTCAAATCATGCCAACCTGGTAAGTAATGCAAGGATCATTTTTTAATGAAACGAAATGTTTTCTCTGGCTTTCTCTCCACCTGGAGCTCCAGCTCATCTCAGGGTGGCCCAATTCCAGAGGTTCCCTGAGACAGGCAGAGGATGGACAGGGGTGTCTTGCATGCTTCAAACAACAGCTCCGAATGCCTCCCCTGTAGCTCCAACACTGCCACTCATTCTGTGAGAGTGCTGGCTGAAGTCACAGGAGCCCCACTATGCAAAAGGCCTTCCCTTGGCCCAGCCCTGTCTATGAGAAGGCATTTCAGCAAAAGGATCGGCATCTCTCACCTTTCCTGGATCTGATAGACAAGCTGCAGAGCATCTTCTGCTGAGATCATGCCCTTCTGCCTTCTGAGGCTCCTGCCCTCTCATCGGGAAGACTCAGATTGTCCAAGAATACATCATTGTTTCCAGGTGCTGAGTCGATGGGGATTTTGGTGCTCCTCGAGGGGTGGTTTGGAATGAGAAGCCATGTGTAAACTAAACTGGTCTATGAAGATCTGAGCACATGCAAGCTTCTGTAACAGTTCCACAGACTGATTCAATGTCTGTGAAACCTAACAGGAGCACAATTGAACTTGGATTTTATCTGTTTTTTAAGTCTCATTTTTCCAGGAATTAATGTTGTGAAAATTAGGAAACATTGAACATTTTAAAAAACAACTGTAAGAGAAAGGTCTCTCACTCATGGGTGGGGGGGGGGTCGGGGAGGTGGGTAGGAAACTATCTTTCAATATAATTGAATCTGCTTGTCACTTTTCATAATAAAAACTTTAAAAAAAACCAAATTGCTGTTCGTTTTCAATAAACAAAATTTTGTAATTGTTAGGAAATAAGTATAAATTTTGTTATTTTACTAACTCAAGGATCAGGCCAGACTTGAAGTGGCCTCTGGGCTGGGTCTGCTCAGTCCCTGCCCCATGTGTGGCTGAGCTGGGAGCTCGGTGTCTGTACCTTCCCTCCCATGCTGAGGCCCAGGAGCCCCCTCATCTCTGAGGGGCAGCTCCCGAACTCCATGTTTCATATGCTCACACTTTCACTTTCCCCTCTTAGCTTTTGGGAAGGACAAATCTTAGCCACTAAGATATTTTGTTTTAAAACTCACTTAAAACTCATCGTACCCAGAACACTAGAAATCTACATGTTGGTCAAGTTCACACCGTTATGTTTTCCATTTAAATTACAACAACAACCAAAACATGCCTTTGCCTTTCACACTCACAAACACTTTCGCACAGGTTCCAACCCCTTTTCTTGTCTGGTCTCAATGGCATCCCAGGGTTATTTTTTACCTCGAGGTAGGTAAAATGAACAAGCCTCATTTTGACTTTTGACAGAGGAGTTTATATGTGCAAACATGTCTCTGTCAACTTTGTCCTAACAGCAAAAGACCACTCACTGGCTGACTTAAAAGCTAATGATCAATTAAAAGGAGGATTCTCCTTTTGAGGATAGGGAAGGAAGATAAAAATATTCGGGGGTTCAGATGGCTCTAGGCCACTCATTTGTCCAGGGACCAGCAACAACACACGGGGTGTCCCTGCTCTATCCTCTGAAGGAGGCTGTGGCTACTGTTTTGGGCTTACTATGAAATAAGCACTTGAGGGCAAGGCTGCAGGAAGCCCTTGCAGGGCGCCGCCTGTAAGGGTATGAGCGCCAGGTTCCCTGTAATTAAGAAGCAGCCTGCTTGGTGAAGACAGGGCTGCCACCCCATCTGCCAAGCCCGCGGGAGCTGGCACCGTGCCTCCCTGCCTGCCGCCCTGCTACCCACCTGATCCTTGGAGACCTCCTTTGATGGAGCGTTTATGCCAAGCTTTTCCAGAGGATAGACAATCTGTCGTCGTGGTCGCACGGGAACCAAGTAATGAAGGGCAGATGTCAGGGAGTGGGAGTAAGAGCTCTGGAGCTGAAAGACAACCATCTCTATTTTAGGGGAAGAGAATGTCAGAGGCACAGCGCAGATGTCTGCGTGCTGCTTGACAAATACAAAACTCTTAACTCGGCCAAGTCAGAGAGGGGAGGAAAAAAATCAGCAAATAAACAAACATACTCGTCAAGCAGAGGAATGAATTGCAGATAATGCCTCACACTAATGAAGATAATTATGAGGGTAATTACATTACTATCTCTGTGGGAATGACAGATAAACAAGTGGTTTGGTTTATGGGATTTTTCAGTACAAGTATTTCCCCCAGGAGAATATTCCTCTCCATAGTGATCATGAATCAGCTTGATTTGACCCCATTAAGCTCTGTTATCTGAGTCCTGTTAACCTCTGGCACAAGGCGCTATAACACACATAGATGAAAGTGACATCCAGGGGGCAGCCTAGCCCAGATGAGAAAGTGCTCGGGGAACTTTACTTGGGCTTTTTTAAAAAAAATAAAATGAAGGTCTTGTGAAAGAACTGGGATGTGGGGAACAGGAGAAGAGGAACAAATGATTTTGATGGGTACTATGACTGAACCTCGAACTAGATTTACACTTGTTGAAATAGATTATAAGTAATTTGTATAACAATGCTATAAGTATTAATTTAATCTAGTTTTTAAAACTTGACAGAGAATGGTGACTGACATTTATGAAATCTTAGAAATAACAACAACAACAACAACAACAACAACAACAACAACAAAAGAATCTCAGGGCCAAGAAATCATCTCAACCTCAAGGGTGAAACTGTGGAAAGCCAAACTGGCAATGATGTATCTATTTGTTGGATTAGAGTCAGAGAGCAAAGAAGTCTAACAGAACATTAGCTGTATTTTAATAAATCTCATGCTTGGCAGATGACTCATGTGCTGTTTTAAAAGTAGCCATGGACATTTTTTACGAGCTTCCAGAAATGCTTTCTAGAATCTTTAACCACTGCACCTCGCACCGACTTCAAACATTAATGAGAAGCAGAACCCAGGAACCCTGCCCCGGGTGCTGTCTTTTTATCTGTGATTGTCTATGCAGGTGCTTCCCAACCTTCCTAATGCTGCTACTCTTTAACACAGTTCCTTGTGTCGTGGTGACCCCCAGCCATAAAATGATCTCGTTGCTACTTCATAACTGTAATTTTGCTACTGTTGTGAGTCATAAGGTAAACACGTGATATGTAAGCTATCTGATATTTGAGCCCAAGGGGGCCACAAGCCACGGGTTGAGAACTTCTGGTCTATGTCCTGATGCGGGTCCTCTCACGGGGTTAGGAGAGAGCCACACTACAGTGAGATATAAGCAGTTCAATTTCACTGCCAGAGGACTTGGAGCGGAATTTGGGAATTCTGACTCAAATGACTTAGGACATCTTCTTATTCTTGTTTTACATGAACATGAGTAAATCAACTGTGACTAAGGAAACCCGTTTCCAAATCGGTTTCTGATGTCTTACAAGCAGAGTGTCCCTAGCACCAAGCTGCTTGGTAAGGAGACATGGGTGCAATGTCCCAAATGTCTTTACTACAGATGCAAATGGACTTTGCTCCAACCCGACATATATAGGCAGCATAGTAACTAGAAACTAAGAATTTAATATCACACCTGGAAGGTCACACAGTTGCTCTGTAGTCAAGTGTAAAGTGACGGAAGCTGTTTGGGTCCATGGTGTTCTCATTCAATTTCCACATTGCCCTTCCTTCTTTCCCACAGGCACCCCTCCAGGACGATACCCAGGCACAGCCATTAGAGGTGTGTGCGCCAATATGCTTACACACTGTCTAAGAAATACTTTGCTACATAGGAGCACCTAAAAAATTTCATTTAGGCCCTTGTGGACACCAAGAAAAAAAACTGACAGTGTCAATCACGACAGATCATGGGAAGGCTTGAGGTCATGACCAGAAACTGAAAGGACAATGTCTACTCAGCCTGGAAGTTGAAACCTATCACCTTGGGAGGACACACCAAGAGGTCCAATGTCATTGACCATGGGACTAGTTTTCAGAAAACCATCCCTTGGGAGTCTGGCTTGAATAGACTTACTTGTGGAACAACCAGGAGACAGTAGGTGGAGGTGTCTCCCTATATGCATCAGTGGCTCCTGAGGTTACAGCTTGTGAAAGAAAAGACAAACCCACAGCCTGCATGGGAAATGCACATTCAAGAGCAGTAAAGCAGGGTAGAGGAGGGTGTGGAGCTGACGCACACTGGGCATCTACAACTGCGTCACTCTATGGAAGTGTACCGAGTATGAGGTGGAATTGCGTAGGTATTCCCTATGGCGGAGTTCCATCAGAACTGTACATCTCTGCCTTTCATCCATTCTTTGTATGGAAATGGTCATAGATTTTATTTTGGATGTAGTGTACAGCACACCAATTTTATAGGATGGAACTATATTACTCTACTCATTTCTAGGGGGTTCTTTGTTTCAAAGGACATGATAGGATAGATCATTTTGGCACTGTGAGAAATGATATGCTGTTTGTGTCTCTTGCAGTGATTTTTTTTTTTCTACAGTTTTCTGTTGCCATTTTGTCAGTATGGGAAAAAAACCAGCAAATTCATCTAATTACATTGTTTCTGGTCATTTCAGAAACTAGAAGTCTCTTGGCCATTCACCACAATGAAGCAAATGGCCTAATCAAATATGGCCCGTGGAGACTTGGATACACACTGCAATGAGTCACCAGGAGAACAAATAAGATGCAGTGCGCAAAGGATGCCACCATGGATGCCCATGTGCCAGCCTCTTACCTTGCCTTCCCGGGTCTGCGAGTACACAGGATAGTAGAGACATGACTTATAGCCTAAGCGAAGAATCTCTTTTAGGAAAAACTTGGTGTAGTGTCGGAAAATAGGGTTCAGGGCAAAATGGTTCAAGCGCCCATGTTCTTCTTGCTGGTGGTGGCTGAAGTAGATGAAATCCTCAATGTTATAATGAGATCGTATGTACTCTATATCCTAGAGAAGAGGCAGAGAAGGCATGTTGTAAGCAAATTATATACATAGGTGTTAAGATATACAGCTATTTTAAAGTCACTTAAGGTGGGGGCTAAGGATAGCTTACTTGGCAAGATTCTTGTCACAAAAGCATAAGAACCTGGGTTGATCCCCCCCTGCCCAGATCCCATGCAAAAAAGCCTGGCGTGGTGATGTGTGCTTCAATCATAGGGCTGAGGAGATGGAGACAGGAGGATGCCTAGAGCTCTCTAGCCAGCCTGCCTAGCTTCTCAGAAAATAGCAGACCAATGGCAGACCCTCTCTCAGAAAACAAGGTGAATTGTTCCTGAGAAATAACACCAAGGCTGTCCTTTGGCTTCTACACACATGCATATACATATGTACCCACAAGGACAACCAGCAAGTAAACACACACACACACACACACACACACACACACACACACACACACACACAGACATACTTTTAAAAATTGTTTCAAGTGCAATAGTGAGAAATACGTTTGTTTCTTGTATTATTCATCATCTTCTCTTTAATTCTGTTTTCAGTGCTAGGGGTTGAACTGAGAGTCTTGAGCATGTTTGGCAAGTGCTCTACCTCTGAGCTATATCCACAGCCCTTGGTTATTGAGACAGGGTCTCCTGGGTAGCTTAGGTTCATTAGAACTCAACATATAACCAAGGCTAGCCTCCTGGAGCTGGAATTATAGGTATATGTACACCACCATACTTGGCTTACAAATTCTTCTAAAGCAGAAAGCATGTGTTTGTTCTGGTGATCTGTCTGTGGAAGATGGCTGTGGTGGTTTGAAAGAAAATGGCCCCCATAGCCCCATGGGGAGTGGCTTTTTTTTGAAGGAGGTTTATGGCTAGGGAATGGGCTTTGAGTTCTCATAAAGCTAAAGCCAGTTCACTTCCTGTTGCCTGCTGATCCTGATGCAGAACTCTCAGCTCCTTCTCCAGCACCATGTCTGCCTGCATGCTGCCATGCTTCCCACCATAAAGACAAAGGACTGAACCACTGAAACTGTAAGCCAGCCCCAATTAAATGTTTTCCTTTATAAGAGATAACATAGTCATGGTGTCCCTCCAGAGCAATAAAACCCTAAGACAATGGCTACGTGGATTTGTTCCTTATACCTTTAGCTGCTGTCACCATGGCGAGCCTTGGATGCCTGGTCAGGTGCAGCAGAACATTGCTGGGCACCAAGAACACCAGTGAGCCAGCACAAGTGACTGGGCACAGGTGATTCTCCAGTTAGTCAGTAGACAGACTCACTGGTGTCCTGGGTTTGTCACTGCTAGTATAGAAATGTTCCATTTCAGAGTCACACCTCTTAGCACAGGACTGGGCTGTGAAAAAAAAGCCCAAGCAGAGCATTCGTGTTCTTGTGATGGTAACAGGTTTATGCACTGGGAGGTAATTTAAGGGATTCATGAGTGTTCACATGGAGAGGGTAATCCTGGGTACACTGCTCCTGTTTCAGGGGTCTTTAAAATCCTCACACTATGGTGGAATCAGGGCTCATGCATGCCCTGTACTGCCACAGCCGGGCCTCCTTCACCTCTCTGCTGCACACTATTGAGAGCAGAGAAGGAAGGCAGATAATCCAAAGTGAATTCTTGAGGACAGGAAAATTAAAATTTTGACAAATATGGCCTGTAAAACTCTACTGTAAACCCACTGATGGAAAAACAGTTTCAAGAGCAGAGACTGCAGCGAGCCCATAACAGTTATCATTTTACTCTCTTCCCAACCCCTTAACTTAACAAGACCATTTTCTAAAGAATAATGGGTGGAAGAGGGGCCAAATGTAAGGCAGTGTTACCTTGAAAGGAAACCGTATGGCTTGGTTAAACCTTTACCACCTTGGTCCATACTGGGATCCCTGCCTGCCTGCTACTACTACATTCAAGTATAGAAGAGGAAGTCAAAGAATGGCTGCTCCCCTCCCAACAGGACGGGTGGGGAGCCCTGCCAGCAGTGGCAGAGAGGAAGTAGAGAATGACAGTCGTGCTGGCCACCCATGACGGCTATGTAATCTTTCATTCGTGACACAGACAGCCTTGTGAGGACAGCAATGTGACAACTAGGGGGGAGAAATGCATGGCTTGCCACAGTGAGGAAAGGGGTAATCAGGAGGACAGGGGAAACATTTTAAAACTCAAGATAATGCCCCCCCCACAGGATCTCAAGAGAAATCTTGCTTATCATGTAACTGGATATACAGAAGAAACTGTAAGTGAACAAGGGACAAACTTGGAAGTTAATTCTAGGAACTTTGAGATACAGATTTCAATAAAATCCTGGTCAGAGACTAAATTAGAGAGTCACAAAACTAATGTTAAGGAAATAGCTCCAAGTGATGAGCAAGAAATACATCGGTCAGTCTGCTGCCTGTTATTCCCACTAGCAAGAGACAATGAAGGATCGGTTCAAAAGATCCTGGACCCACCTAAAAGACTAAAGAAAACTGAGGGCAAGAAATGATTGGTAGAAGAATCTTCCCCCAGAGGCATAAAGTAAGTATTCCTAGATAAAACCTCAGGACTTCTATGTCGAGCAAGCAAAAAACAACCCTCCAATACCAAACCAAAACATCTCTCCAAAAGCAAAACAAATGCACCAGAACTTTTGAACAGACTCAGGAAAGACCAAACCAATCCACTTGTGTGTGCAGAGGACTGGCGATGGGTTTGTCCTCCAGCTATATTTAATTAGTGATACTGAATACTCGAGACGGGGACAGTTCACACGAGCATTCTGAGGGTACGCACCTGGAGAATTTTACACACTATCAAATGGGTATCCAATATGAGGACAATCTATGGGTAGATTCAGGTATACCATCTTCCAAAAGCAGCAACTCATCGACTCAAACAGAGAAATAAATGCAAAGAACAAATGGATAAGCCCTTATAGACATTGCAGTAAAGTCCAAAAGCCCATCAAGAAAATTTTAATACCTATCCGTCAAAGAAACCATCAATAATCAGAAAGCAGAAGACTTCCTTAACGTGGTATCTCCTTGACACCGACAAATAACGTGTTAAATGAAGAAAAATATTGAATTATACCATTACAATATAGACAACTAAAAATGTAGCCTTCATCAGCACTGCCATTTAATGCTGCTCTATTCATGCAATAAAATTGAGAAAAAAAAAGAAAAGAAAAGAAAAAAAAATCAGGCAGAAAGCCAGGCATAGTGGTCACAGCTATAATCTCAGCACTTGGGTGGGGAGTTCAAGTTCATGCCTGGCTACAAAGCAAGCGTGAGGCTGGCATTAGGCTTCAGGAGATGGGGAGAGTGAGGCGAGCAGCACAGCCACCATGACTTCCTACAAAGTCGCCCCCAGCCCCCTCTCCGGTAGGCATAGTACACTCCTTTCCTTTGAGTGTGATCATGGCCTCTCACTGCTCTCAGCAATGGAATGGCTTGAAATTGATAGTGTGGCTGGGGCCTGGGAGATGATCAACTTTTAAATTCTCAGAGTGAAAAACAGACTGTAGAAGGCTAATTGGATACAAGATCAAAATACAAAAATTCATGGTCTTCCTATATTTTAAAATAAACATTTACAAGGTACAACAAGAGGTATCTATGTACATTAATTATCAAGAAAAAAATTACAAACTACGTAGAAAAAAATCATAAATGTCCTAGAGTATATTGGAAAAGGGTCACAGAGGAGACAGATGGCATGTTCAAATTAAGATAATTAGAGGTAGGTTCAACAAAGGGAGTATTTACAGAGATGGAAAGGTGTGGGGAGATTAGCAGGGACGGTGAGAGAGCAACTGAAAGCTATTAATGGCCTCAGTGGGTGGAGTAGGGGGAAGACTGGTCGCAGCAATCCACAAAGAGAGCATCCCAGAGATAAGGCCCGTGGGTTTGGTGTGGTCTCAGCCTGATGTAGACACCATGGCCTCACTGTCCTCCCTCTTCCTGTCAAGGCCTCTCTTTGGTCAAACCCAACAGAAGGCCAAAGGGCAAAGGCGTGCATTGCTGTCAGTTCAGTTGAGCTCACAGGAACCAAGTAAGAGGGAGGAAGCTAGCCAGTAAGCTTGCAGGGCAGGTAAGGGTCTGACTGCCTTAATTCATTTTTATTACTGTTAAAAAGTAAATAAAACTATCCAAAGTTCAGTACATTTCATGTGTGTGTGTAAATACATATACATACATGCGTGCATACATACAAATACATACATGCATACATACAAATACATACGTACATACATTCATATGTACATATATACATAAAGAAATTTATTTAGCCCAGTGTTTTGGAGACTGGAAGTGCACCATGTTGGTCTGAGCTCTGGTAAAGTCATCTAGGCAGAGTGCATGATGGCATAAACATGTACAAGAGGGAAAGAGAGAGAAAGGGGAGAGAGAGAGAAGAGAGAGAGAGTCTTGAATAAGATGGAAAAGGAGAGAAGGGGTGATCTCACTCTTTATATAACAAGTCACTTTTCTGTAACTCACTGGGATCCCCAAGAGCTACTTGATCTCTTTCACAGGCAGTACTCCAATGACCCATCAACTTCCCATAACTCAACGCAATCACACTGGGAAGAGCATCCAAGCATGGATCTCCAGGGGACACACTTAAATTGTCTCCCAATGGGACCACTGACCCAAAAGCATGTATTAAAAAAAGAATGGCCAAAGAACCTGAACTCAAACAACACTGAAAGCTAGATTGCTGAGAGGAAAATAAATGTTATAAAAAATCTCCACGGGCATAGATATTTCATGATAAGTATTAGAAAGTTTACCCAAAGGGAGACATGTCCAAGAAAATGTGGAAAAGTGAGGCAAATGGAGTAGTGATAGACTTGTAATCTCAACACTTGGGAGTTGGAGGCCAAAGGATCAAGAGTTCAAGATCACATCGGATTACATCACAAGACAGCAAATACATGAGCCGTATGAGACCCTATCCCAAGAAAACAAACAAAGCCAAAGAATATCAATGAAAGAAGCCTGTGTTGCTAGATATCAAACATGTGGTGGGGGCTGGAGAGACGACTCAGTGGTTAAGAGCACCAGCTGCTCTTCCAGAGGACCTGGGCTCAACAGCTCACATCCACATGGTAGTTCCCTGCTGTAATTCTAGTCCCAGGGATCTGATACCCTCTTCTGACCTCAGAGGGCACCAGGTCTGTATGTGGTACTTAGACCTACATGCAGGCAAAACACCTATACATATGAAGTAAAACACAGTAATTTAAAAAATTATTTTTAAAATGTGATAGTATGATGAGTATCAATAAATAATGGAAGAGAACTTAAAAGAGACAGAGGAATATGCAAAACTAGTAAATGTAAAAGCAGTATTTTAAGTCAGCAGCAAAATAATGCACTATTCAATAATAAATGACTTGGAATAACTGTATTGGAAAAAATATAAAATGGCACACACACTTGACAATACACACACACACACACACGCAATGCACACACACACACACACACACACACACACATACACACGCACGCACACCTAAGTGTAAAGAAGGATGCTGGTAAAGACAAATGACTAACTATAGCAGTAATCTTTGGAGACAGCACTGGGACTGGTGATTATTAGTATTATTATCTGATGGTGGTAGATTATTAGATTTTTAAGAATAAAAATCTTTTTATATTCTTTGTAGTATTCTAAACGTGTGTGTGTGTGTGTTTTGTGTTTGTGTTTTGTTCTTTTTTTTATGACAGGGTATCACCATGTAGCTCTGGCTGTCCTGAAATCACTATGTAGACTAGGCTGGACTTGAACTCAGAGATCCACCTGCTTTTGCCTCCCACGTGCTGGGATTATAGGCATGTGCCACTACACCCAGAAATTCCAAATATTTTTAACTTAAAAAGACACAGAGACAGAGAAACACACACACACACACACACACACACACACACACACACACAGAGAGAGAGAGAGACAGAGACAGAGACAGAGACAGAGGCAGAGAGATAGAGATAGAGACAGAGAGAGTCTAGAAAGGGTACCAAGGAGAAGACAAACATGTTGGTGACCATGTATTTCAGGGAAAGATTCATAACACTTCAAAGAAGCACTACATGCTGGCTGATTCATAATATAAAAAGTTACAATCAACCAAGTTAATGACCACTTCAGAACTTACCATTTCTTTTCTTATCACTGCAATGCCAACTATTTGATCTGCAACTTCTGCTACAAACACCTGCAGTGTTGTCCCATCCTGCAAAGGTAAGAGTGAGCTTCACTAAGACCCCAGAAAGCATCGCTACTGAGGTCTCTGAAATCAGTCGCTAGTGCTGTAAACTTACTAGCCATGGCTGCGGTAACCACAGTAACACAATCAACAGTCATTCGAATGTTTGATAGTCTTAGATTTGTGGAGCTCATTTTATTTGTGTGAATGTTTTGACTCTGTGTATTCTGTGTGCCATGTGCATGCCTGGTGCCTTGGAGGTCAGAAGAGGGTGTTGTGTGTTCTGGGACTGGAGCTACAGATGGTTGGGAGCCACCATGCGGATGCTGGGAACTGAGCCCAGTCCTCTGAAAGAGCAACAAGTCTCCAGCTCCCTCACTAAAACTTTTGTCTTAGAGAACACTCCCTTCAAATTCTTTAGACCAGCCTTGGAAGGGAGAACCTGAGAGCCCACTGAGGGGCCGAGGGGTGGGGGGAGAGGCTACCAAGATAAGAGACCGAGAAAGGCCAAAGCATAATGGGGGAGATGGAGGAAGTTTATTTTAATTTTATACCCTGAGAATAATATTCCTTCCTGGTGTCATCATGTTAGGTGTCTGGTGTATCCCTGGTAACTTAATATTAACTTTACAATATTTGATTTATTTTATTTTTAAACGGCCATTATCCCTTATTTTTCCAAATGACCTCAACAGCAGAATGAAGAAATAGTTGATCTATTCATGTGGTGAAATAATTCTGTCATAATACAGACAAATCTCACAAACCTATTGCTGAGAAAAGGAACTCTATGCCAGAGAAGAAAATTGATATGACTTTCCTTACATAAAGTCCACAGTAGGTGTAACTATTTCTGATTTTTGAAAGCAAAGGCATATTAACCTGGGAGAGTTGGTAAATGGAGGTGTGAGGGGCCAGTGACAAACAGGGGCCTGTCTCTTTCAACTGGCAAATCCTACTTACATAGTAGTAAATTGTAATTTACTACTGTGAATTCTAAAACTTACTAAACTGTTTCTTGGTCATAGTTTGATAAAAATGTTTCAAAATAAAGCATATTAGAGAAGTTACAGTTTCTCCGACCTCTTAGCTAACTGCACATCTGGCCAAGTCAACTGGCAATGCCTTAAGGCATTGTGTTAGCATGTGAACTGACACAGGCCTCTGCATTAGCATGTGGACAGACACTGGCCTCAATGTTAGCATGTGGATAGACACAGGCCTCAGTGTTAGCATGTGGACAGACATCAGCCTCTGTGTTAGGATGTGGACAGACACTGGCCTCAATGTTAGCATGTGGACAGACATCAGCCTCTGTGTTAGCATGTGGACAGACATCAGCCTCTGTGTTAGCATGTGGACAGACATCAGCCTCTGTGTTAGCATGTGGACTGATAGGGGCCTGATATTTTCCACAGCTCATATTTAGGTTATTATGCTAGAGGAGACCAAATGTTGACCACAGAAGATCACCTTTTACGTAATCCTTGAAACCTCAAGACAGCTCAACAGAAGGTCGTGGCTGTGTTCACTACCTAACATAATTAAAATGGAGCATGATTAACCTGAGCCTGGTACTCATTGCTACTGGGGTGGACATCAGATACCATGAATTCCTGAACTATCCTTCCTTCATGATAGTCAGATGTGCCAACTTCTGACCTTACTGCTGCTGCTCCACCCCCCATACCCTCAGAGATTCTCCAAGGAGGTTCAAGGAAGCTCCAAGGCTGAATCTTTGTGCATCACAATGGTCCCATGCGACCACGAAGTCATGGCAGGGGCTAGCAGTACTTACAGGGTCTCTGCCAGCCTGGTTGTACTGGGCTAAATCATCCAGTATCTTTGAACTCAGCAGGAGGGTGCTAACAAGCTTTTCAACACCAGGAGTATCCAGAAACTTAGCTAATCTTATCGTAATGGACCTGGACAAGAACAGAAATAGGTTTCTTGGTTTCAGTACTAAACTAATATCATACTTGTATAAGATAATATCTGGCAATGCATATCTATATAACCTTAAGGCAACTGGTTATAAAAATAACTCCCTTCATTCTAAAGAACCTAGAAAATATACAAAAAAGTACAAAGAATATGATAACAATCACTGATAGGATGAACCAACTATAACACAAAGTTACGTGTTAGTATACATAATCTAAATACATACAATACAATGCATTTAATTTAAAATGCTTAGCACACTTTATTTCCCATTTCATACAGAGAGATAAAAATCCTTCTCCCACATTTTTAAATTTTAAAATGTGATTATATCATTCCCCCCATTTCCTTTCCCCTCCCATCCATTCTATATACCTCTGTGCATATACCTACTTGTTCCCTCTCAAATCAATTACCTCTTCTTTGTTGTTATTACATACATGTAATATGCACTGATATATGCATATAGCGTGCTGAGTCCATTCAGTGTCGTTTGTATATGTGTATCATTTCAGGGATGACCACTTGAAGTTAGATAAACAATAGGTGGCTCATCCCTGGGAGAAGCTAACCCCCTCTTCTGAGGCATCTTTAGTCACCTGTAGTCTTTTGTCTAGAGGTGGGACCCCCTCAGGTCTTATTTCAGCAGCCATATGACTGAGGTCCATGGATATAGCTTGCCTGGCATTTCTAGGAAACATGTGCTCACAGCAGGCTTTTGGATCCTCTGGTTCTCACAATCTCTCCAAATTTTTTTTTTTAAAAATAATAATGTCTACTTTTTTTATTATATTCAACGAATATATATTTTTATACCAATCAAAAAATGGTGGACATGTTATTAAATGAATATAAATAAAGTCTTTTTGTTTGTTTTCTTTTAAGTAGAGCTTTAAAATCTTGGCTCTCACTGTTGTACAAACCCAAAATAAGAACAACTTTTAGACATTGGAGTTCATTGTAATAAGGCTGTACTTCAATGACCCTCACATCACCAAAGGATTTTACCTCCATAGTCATTAAGCTGAGAGTTGACAGTTCTGCTGCACCACGGAATGAATTGTAGGCACGATTTTGGGATACAGATTTCCTGCTATGGTAAAAGCTATTTGACTGGAGTGATTGTCACCATTCTCAGCCCACAGAGAATAGGTTACATTCATTTAAGAAATGGTGTGTGGGCCGGGCAGTGGTGGCACACGCCTTTAATCCCAGCACTCGGGAGGCAGAGGCAGGCAGATTCCTGAGTTCGAGGCCAGCCTGGCCTACAGAGTGAGTTCCAGGACAACCAGGGCTCCACAGAGAAACCCTGTCTCGAACCCCCCCCCCCAAAAAAAAAGAAATGGTATGTGTATTAAGATAGTCTATCCATGAAGTCCTTCACCAACTGTTTCAATGAACAATGATTCTGCTTGGAGGGTGGCACAGACATTAGGTGAGGGTAAGAATCTGGTTCATTGGCTGTAATGATTTTGAAAAGCATTCATCTTAGAGAAAAAGTAACTTTTTTTTTTTTTTTTTTTTTTTTTACTAAGACAGAGTTTCTCTGTTCCTGGCTGTTCTGAAACTCTCTCTGTAGACCAGGCTGACCTCAAGCTCAGAAATTCGCCTGCCTCTGCCTCCCAAGTGCTGGGATTAAAGGTGTGCATCACCACTGCCTGGCTGAGAAAGAGTAACTTATAAAGTGCCTCTCCTTACAAATGATACAATAATTATAAATATCAAGCAAAACATTCAGTCTCACTTTTTGTTGTTCTCTTACAAGCCACCTCCCAAGTTAATTGTCTACGTTTCTTTTGGCTGTATAAATACTTTTGAAATATGTAAGCTGTTCTGAAAACCATAGTATAATGTAAAAACATCAAATAAACAATCCTACTAATAGAGAGACTGAGATGGGAGAAGCAAGATTTCAAGACCATTATGTGGTACACAGCAAGACACTGTCACCTACAAACAAGCAGAAAGTATATATGGATTGTACAATATTGGACCTATTTCTCCAATCACCTAATTAGAGAGACCACAGGATGACAGTCAACAAATTTCTAATTCCTCATATTTTTTAATTTCAATTGATTAGGATTTATTGGGAATAATTTTCATATTAAGAGATTAAGGAAAAGTGGTTGTTACTTCCTGTTATTTTTGTTGTTACAGGTGGAATTATGTTTGTGTGAGTTTGTTGAAAGGTTACTTTCTTGCTTTTTCTAGGGTGCAGTTTCCCTCCTTGTGTTGGCGTTTTCCATCTGTATTATTCTTTGTAGGGCTGGATTTGTGGAAAGATATTGTGTAAATTTGTTTTTGTCATGGAATATCTTGTTTTCTCCGTCTTTGGTAATTGAGAGTTTTGCTGGGTATAGCACCCTGGGCTGGCATTTGTGTTTTCTTAAGGTCTGTATGACATCTGCCCAGGATCTTCTAGCTTTCATAGTCTCTGGCGAGAAGTCTGGTGTAATTCTGATAGGCCTGCCTTTATGTTACTTGACCTTTCCCCCTTACTGTTTTTAAAATTCTTTATTTGTTTAGTGCATTTGGTGTTTTGACTATTATGTGATAGGAGGAATTTCTTTTCTGGTCCAGTCTTTTTGGAGTTATGTAGGCTTCTTGTATGTTCATGGTCATCTCTTCTTTAGGTTAGGGAAGTTTTCTTCTATAATTTTGTTAAGATATTTATTGTCCTTTAAGTTGGAGATCTTCACTCTCTTCTATACCTATTATCCTTAGGTTTGATCTTCCCATTGTGTCCTGGATTTTCTAGATGTTTTGGGTTAGGAGCCTTTTGCATTTTGCATTTTCTTTGACTGTTGTGTCAATGTTTTCTATGGTGTCTTCTGCCCCTGAGATTCTCTCTTCTATCTCTTGTATTCTGTTGGTGATGCTTGCATCTATGATTTCTGATCTCTTTCCTAGGTTTTCTAACTCCAAGATTGTCTCCCTTTGTGATATATTTATTGTTTCTATTTCCATTTTTAGATCCTGGATGGTTTTGTATGTATGTTTCCTTTGTATGTTTGATTGTGTTTTCCTATAATTCTTTAAGGGATTTTTGTGTTTCCTCTTTAAGGACTTCTAGCTGTTTACTTGTGTTCTCCTGTATTTCTTTGAGGGAGCTATTTATGTCCTTCTTAAAGTCCTCTATCATAACCATGAGAAGTGATTTTAGATCTGAATCTTGCTTTTCCAGTGTGATGGTGTGTCCAGGACTTTCTATGGTGGGAGAATTGGGTTCTGATGATGCCAAGTAACCTTGGTTTCTGTTGCTTATGTTCTTATGCTTGCCTCCTACCATCTGGTTATCTCTAGTGCTACCTGCCCTGGCTATATCTGACTGGAGCCTGTCCTTCCTGTGATCCTGGTTGTATCAGAACTCCTCAGAGTCAAGCTGTCTCTGTGATCCTGTGATTCTGATATCCTGTGATCCTGAGATCCTGGATGTGTCAGAGCTCCTGGGAGTCAAGCTGTCTCTGGGACCCTGAGATCCTGGTGTGACCACAGTGTGATCCTGGTGTGATCACAGCTCCTAGGATCCTCGGATCCTGGGTGTGTTTGAGTACCTGAGAGTGGAGCTTCCTCTGGGTGTTTTGGGACTGGCT